>JAQIXV010001113.1:0-11312 GCA_034700625.1 Tectocepheus velatus
AAGGTATAGCTCGGCCAAGTGCTGTAGTAAGAGCAAGACCAGTTGCAAAAGTAGTTTTATGTCCAAATGTGTTGCCCATCACTCCAACAGCAGCCCATTTGTCAATGGTTTCTAACCTTGCTTTATTTTTTATCAGAAATGGCAGTATTAATATACAAATTGATATAGGTGATTATCACAAATATAAGTAATTTTGAATTCAAAATTGACGACATTTTTACAGTTTTGTTGAAATAAAAACACAACTAATAATGTGCGTTGTTGTAAAAAGCAGCAATTTATAAATAAAAATATTTATCAAATTAATTATCAAATGACGAGTTACATGTACATTTGTTTTCATTCTTAATTATAGACGGATGTGATTAATTTCAGCATTCTGTAGTTTATGGCAATCATAAATTGTATTTCAAGCCATTAGACACTAAATAATTCAATTGAAACTCCACGTAATTCTGAGCTCTTTTGTGTGAATTTCTGTGTAAACACTGATAACTAGATTTCATTTGAATTTCCAGTCAATTGTGTCATAAGTTTGAATAGTTTTGTCGCGAAAGTAAAGTTAAGGTCAGATAAGAAAAATTTAGAGCAAATGTATTGCAAAACAATTCAAAGTTTATAAAACAATTGTTGAAATAAGAGGGAAATGATTCATCATTTTAATTGAATTTATGGACTTTATGGTCAATTTTGGTGTGAAAGAAATTGAATCTATATTATTTTACAAGAGATTTCTATCAAGAATATAGCCTGTTCAATTTAAAGGGATTAAAAACTAACTTACACATTTTATTAATTGAATTTGATAAATTTCAATAAAAACAAATCATTAAATTAAAATTCAACATGATAATTATCTACCAAATTTTTAACGACAATGATGTTAGCTAGTCTAGTTAACTATCAAGGACCCAATGATGTTTACACTGAGGAAATATCGAAGTTAAGAATAAAGCCATATTTTGTGATTGTCAAGATCATTTTGAATTAGACATCAGCACAGGTATCTGCAAATTAAAGGCAATTTGTGGTGAATACGGGTATGATAGCACACCTTTCCTCCTGTTCCCAGGCAAGATGACTAAGGTAATTGGATTGCTCCTCCTTACTGTGTGAGGCTCCAATGTGAGAAAGGGTATGGTTACGATAAGAATAATACCCAATGTGTTAATAAGTGCTAGCTAGATTGTTTTAATATTTTGAATTAAAAATTGACCATGTTAATAGCTGTGTGTGATGGGCGGGCATACAATCGCAGATCATATCAACCTACCGGTGCTGACGGTTGCCTGTGTGTGCGAAGTTGGTGGGTATGACATCAACTGTGACAAGGAGTACTTTGTGGATGGATTGTAAATGTCATGTCAGTTTTGTGCCTGACTTTGTTTGCAATTACTTTTATTTTTGCTAGAAGGTTTGTCAGAATCTATTATGTCCAATTTTTCAATTGATCACGGTTATTATTTTTGAAGGGCCAGGAAAATGAAGCTCAATAACCATAACAACGGACAGCCTCTCATACGACGACAAGATATAAAAAAGTTTAGAACACATTTGTTCTTAACTCAAGCAATCTCTGGACATAATAACAGCAAAGAATATCTCAACAGATTTCAAATAACAAACTCAGAAATGTGCGAAACCTGTCCATCAGAAGTTGATAATACCAAACACTGGATATTACACTGCGAAAGGGAAGAGTTCAGAGGACTTATTGAAAACAAAGGATATCAGTGGCCAATAAATGAGAGAAATCTACTGAATGGTGACATTTTTGAAAACTTTAAAGAATTCTCAGAGATTTTATTTAAATGATTACTTTTAATTGAATTTATTTTATACAAAAGAATACTTTTATATTTTAAATATTTCTCTCTATTATGTATTTACGGTATAGAGAATAGAAATAAATCAATTTTTTTTAAAAAAAAGCCTCTCAACGAATAATTGGCCACTTCTTATATAGTCGAACAAAACCAATACAATAACGAAGGGTTTAATTTTATTCTAAGCAAATATTAACTTTTGTATATAAAAATCAATTAATTGAAATTTTATTATTTTTCCAACAAAATAACCTGTTCATTTAATAATGATTTTGAATTGTGATAAGAGCTTGCTCACATTTCTAATGAATTTTGGAAAATTAGTTGCAGATGATAACAATGAATTTATTAATTTGTACAAGTCTCAATCAATCATGGTGAGATTCTAATTTATTATTAAAACAAATTAAATAATAGATTTGTGTTAAGATCATTTCTTCAGTAGAATTACTAAAAATTTCAGAAATAGAATTTAGAGAGTTATAGCTTTTTGTTCCTGATCAGAGATCTTTTGATTGAGTATCTTGGTCCTTTGTTGCCAAAATTCCAATCCGTTTTCTTCGATAAAAATGTCTTGATATTTTTCTACATAATGTATAACAATTTGTTTCAAAGTGAAAAAAATATTTAAAACTCATACTGTCTTTGTTCAAGAAGTGAGCAATTGTCCAAGTTACCCAGAGATCCACAGCACCCTCGTATCCAGGATTAGATTTTTCAAGAAATCTTGTTTGCTCGAGAACAACGAAAAAATCCAGAAATGAGTGAAATTCATAAAAATTGCTATTCGGTTCCTTCCATGGTATAATTTTAGCCTGATAAAAAATTTATATTAGTAAATCTCATTTAGAATGAATTAACGATTTTACAATTTGGTTCATTACTTCATTCCATTGAAAAATGTGACTGTATTTCAATTGAAAGTCACCGCAAATTAAATGTACAAAAATGCCACTGGCGAAATAACTTATTTCAAATACTGAATCATTTACACAATCTCTAATTTGACAAAGAATATTATTCAACATTAACATCTAAATTCAAATGAATAAAAAATAGTTTACCTTAAAAACAACAATAAACCCCTATTCATGAATTTATCTCTTGATGGTAGAAAGCGAGCAATATTAAAATAAATGTTAATGATGTCGATTTTGAGTTTTACATCTTTGGTTTCCTTGGATTGAAAAAAATTAAAATTCGTAATTAAAAAAATTTGAAATTATACAAACCTTCATCACTTGGAAATAGTAATTGAACAACTCTGAATTAGTAAAAGTTTTGATATCCCAACTTTTAAATTTACCAGCTTTTAAAATTTCTGAGATCTTTTTAGATAATGAATCTTCCAAACACTGCCTCTGAACTTCACAAGATAATTTTTTATATCTATGAATAAGTTGATGAAAATCTCTGAAATCCTTTACATCGATATCGATATTTTCATTCATAAAATACTGTTGAGAGTTATTTTCTGATTCATATAAACAAGGTTCTTTTATAACAGTCAAGAATTTAAGGATTTCATCCTCAGATATGTTCATTGATGATAGATGAAAAATCTTTGAATAAATAATTATTAGAAAATATAATTGTAATCCAAAATTACTCACAATATTATCCTTCATTCTATTATTAATGGTTTTATTATGTTCTTTGTACACAATATGTTGAGGAAGAAATTTTGGTACAAAAATTGTTTTATTGATGAAATACACCAACTCATCAGCAATACCATTTAATTTTTCTTCTGTGAGCTTTTCAATTGGGAAAACTTCATTTCTAAATGAATTGGCATCTGAGAATTTTTCAGAAAGTGATTTCTCATATTTATTTTCTATCAAAGAAACTATATTCCATTTAAGTAATATATCTTCTTTAACTCCCGAAGATAAATTTTTTACTAAATGTCCTTCAATCAATCCTTCAAGAATGTTTAAAAGAATTTGTCTCTGAGTAGTTGTCAAATATTTTGAAAGAGAACGATATTTCTCAATTGAAAAATGAGGATATATTTGACAGATCATATTTAAAGTTTTTCCACACACATCGATGAATTCTAGCTGATTAATATATGAGTCCATTATTATTTCAATTTGTATTAAACCGTTTTCACGAATAAGAATTTCGCAGTATTCTAAGATAAAAAATTAGTATGGTTATTTGATAACTAAGTAACTTACCAAAATTTGTACATAAAATGGTAATTGCCCGAATAGCCCACAATTTTGATGTGTCAGAATAAGTATGCAAAATTCTCAAATAAGGAATGAAAGTTGTTATCGGTATATTGTAGAAGGAAGAGCAAAAGTGTTTTATATAACCCAAATTCATGACATTACTAACTTTTTCCTGAAAATTTATAAGATGAATTTCAACTAGATTATATATAATTAAATTTTCATACCATTTGTTCTAATATTGTTGACCAATCTGCCATAGAAAGGTATTTTTGATGTAAATTATCGTAAGTCAAATGGACTAGAATACCAGTTAAAATAAACTTGATTGACATATTTTGAGAACTCCTATAGAATTGATCCCTATAAAAGTAAAAAATATTTATATAAGCATTGATATTAAAAATTGTATCATATATGTAAGTTACTTCAATTTTAATAATAAATGTTTATTCATCAGATATTTTCTTGTGTCATAGCTTTCGGCAATTTTGAATAGAAAGATAAAAATTAAAACCAAAATATCATCCTGTATCCCAAAATCCTACAAATAAAAAGAATTTCATCTATATAACTAATAATTAATTATATTACTTACATTTAAAAATTTTAAAAATGGCTGCATTCGAAGTGGTGATATCGAAATTATCTCTTTGATTGTTTTCAAAGTAATTAAAAGAGCTTCGAAAATTTCTTTAACCATTTGTTTAATAATAACTTCATCTTGCGATATTTTTAGCATATGTAAATAAAAGATTTTGAAATAACCCGATTCTAATCCCGAAATTGATAACTCTGAAGTCAAAATTTTTGGTATAATTTTAGTCACAAGTTTATAAGAAAATTTTTCGAAAAATTCATTTTCTAATATTCTTCTTTCAATTTCAATTGAATTATAAATATCTAAAATTTCCTTGGCGTTTACTTTTAATAAAAAAGAATCTAAAAATATTTCAGAAATGTTTAACAAGTAAATCGCCACTTTTCTACGAGACACATTTTCATGAGTTATCATGAATGTAATTAATTGTGTAACCCTGTCAATCAAGTTCTGATCAAAATTTTCTTCGTCTAGAAATTCTAAATTTACAATTAGAAAATAAAAAACATTAAATCCTATTTGTGAAAATAATTCAGGTTTGATACTGGATATATAATCTAAAACTAATATGATTAATTCTTTTGTTTCGTCTTTATAATTTGATTTTTTGTAGAAAAATCTCATTAAGAGATTTTTTGGAGGTTTTTGAAGATCAACCATAAATTCAATCATATTTTCTAAATGTAAAAACTGATTATCATTTTTTAATTCTGATGTAACGATATCTGAGATTGAAAAATCATTGATTTTTTCTAAGATTTGATTACAATCAGGCCTAGTACTTATTTCATCTGATGCAAAACAAGATGTAAGTAATTCCAAAACTTTATCAATGCTCTTTTCAAGAACAGATCCCAAATATGGGACTAGATACTTTTTTCTAAAATAGAAAATAAATAGTCAATGTATATATATTTTTATCAAAATTAACTCACAATTCTTTCTTTTTAATTTTTTCCGAATGTTTTTGGCTTCATCTTTGAAAAAAATTTCAGCCACAATAATTCCTAAGCCAAAAATGTCATATTTTGTACTATATTTTCCTGTTTTTGCTTCAGGAGCCATGTAATACATGGTACCACGATTTCTTGTGAAATTGATATCGGTTGTGTTATTAATTTCATCAATTTCAGTTTCGCTTTGACCAATAATTTTCGATATATTGAAGTCACATAACTTCAAAAATCTTCGATTATTTCCATCACTGATAAGAATATTTTGAGGTTTGAGATCTCGGTGAATTATGGGAGGTTTCATTGAATGTAAATAATTTACACATTCTGTTAATTCTTTGAATATTTCACAGCAAATAAAAAAATTAATTTGTCTTAATTCGTTATTCAATATAGTTGGGAATGAATTGATAAATTGCTCAAGGTTTTGAAGACAAAATTCCATTTTAATGTGAAGAATTTTCTTAGTGTTCTCTTCTTCAACCCAGGATTCAATGTATTTGATGACAAAATCGCTGTCCATTCGAGATATTATTTGAATTTCACTCAAATTATATTTCCAATTTTCTATAATAAAATTTAGATTCAGAAATTAAAAATTATTTGAACATACATTTCTACCTTTAAGTTCAACTTTTTTGATTGCAAAAGCATCCCCCGTAATTTTATCAAAAATTTTTGACACATCACCAAAGGAACCTTTTCCTGCTGTAACGCCAGATTTGAAACTTGTTTTATATTTATTTTCATGAATTCGTCTTGTCTCGATTAAAATAATATCTTTATTGTCCTTATCCAAATAGTCTGAATTAAACTTTACTTCTTTGGTTGTTAAAAATTTCACTTTTTCTTCGCCATTTTTTTCAGTATTAATATGTATTGTTTTATAAGTTCCTCTATTTTTGAGATTAAGATATTCAAAAAAGTTTTTTGATGGACTTTTTTTTAATCCTTACACCAAAATTATGAGGATACACTTCAAAAACGACATCATTTGTTTGTATAAATTTTGCTGAGTTTAATGGACAACAAATTTCAAGAACTTCGAAATAAGTATTCATTTTTGCAATTACTCGATCCTTTTCAAGACAAAAGATATATAGATTTCCACTTTCTTTCAAAACAATGCATTCATTCTCTTTGAATGTATTAATTATTTGGACAACATTTTGAATGTTTAATTTTCTTGGTTTCCATTGAATATCTCCATCAGGGCAAAATTTGTCCCAATAATAGGCATTTCCATAAATATCTACACTAGCTGAAAAACAGTCATAGCAGAAAATATATTTCATTTTAATGTTATTTTCAATTTCCAATAAAATTGGTTTAGAAACAATATTTTTCGACCAATTTTTTGGAAAACCTTTCTTAAAGTCATCGTCATTTTCATAAAGAAATTTCAGATATCCATGTTTAATATAATCTGGCTCATACGAAACCATTTCGTTTGATTCTGACCCACAACCAATTTGTCCCTCACTATTACCAACCCATCCGTATATTTCTCCATCAGAAGAAAGAGCCAAAAAGTGAAACGAACCGCATTTTAAATTAATTATTTTTTTATCATCAAAATAATCAATTTTTGTAGGTTCCATTATAATTCCTTCTGAATTTAATCCCCACATGAAAATTTCATTTTTCTGAGTCCTTGCAAACATGGTGTAAATACCTTCATAGAAATCCTCAATAGGAGATTCAGACAATTGAGGAATAATTGTGAAATCTGTGATATACATGATCTTTCCTAAACCCAATTTGCCAAAATCATCATAACCAAGCACATATGTTTTATTGTTTATCATTTGAACAAAATTAAGTTTTGAAGAATGAGGGTTACTTGATTTATAGAAGCATTTTACTTCAGTATTCATAGTTTTAGCTAAATCACTGAAGTCAATTAAATTATTTGACTCTTTCAAATATAATTGTTTAAAATAACTCTTAACTTTTCTGGTCTGGACACAAAAATCGTTTTCTCTTGAATAAATTTCATTATCAATAAAATATATTGTTTTGAATGTAGTTTGTCCTCTATAAAGATAATATTCAAATAATGTGTTATAATCTTTAACAATTGTTCGAACAAAATTCATATCAAATGCCACCTAATTTACCAATTCAAGTTATTTACGACCAGTACATGTCAGGCAAGACAATAGTCATCCTCAAAATCGGACGTTTCTCAGATGAATCCCCTCCGGCAATAACATTATGTTTCACCGAGCTATTATCACTTCAAAGAGCTAGTAACTTTAACCCTTATTTCACAAAAATAAATGATAAATACCAAGAGCTATTAGATAACCCAACTATGTACAATTGGTATCAAGCTAAGCTAAAATATACGCAGTCGTTTCACAATTATACGAAGGAAAACTTGATGAGCAATGGCCTGGATATCATTGAATTGCTCGACAATATTAGCGTCAAATACAAACGACTCGATGGAACTCATAACCTATGGTTCTCACTTCTACCTAGAACAGAAAACCAAACTCTTCCTGGTCAATTTGAAATCGAACAAGGTAATAAAAATCAATATTATCAATATAATCAATATTACACATACACTGGTGAACCTTTGGAAACTATTATTATAAGGCAAGGTAAAGACGTGCTTGCGTCTATACACGGAGAAAAATGTTTGACCTTATTCAGTTACGCTCAGGAGGAGTGGAGAAATTTTCAAGCTCAAATAAAAATGGTCAAGATCAAAATGAACCCCGAAGCTGCTGTCAAAGAGTTGCCATATCTGGATGGTTATATAATTTCATTACATTCACCAACTTACCTTCCTCAATTAGAAATCAACGGAAATTATAAGCTAATTCAACTTTACCAAATTACCAACATCAAATATTCTGAGCAAAGAATACACAGATTGGGAAAGGGTTACGACACTGACTGCTATTCGTATGACTCGGATACAAATTTCAATTATTATAGAATGCGTTCCGATTGCCTCAATGACTGTTACCAAGATAAAAAGAGACAGATATGCAAAGTTGATCGTGGCTATTTCATGGGTCCCCATTTACTTAAGAAAGATTATTTTATTAACACAAATGATAAATTGTTATCATGTTATGACATCGAATATAATCAAGAGATTGGATCAATTAAGCAAGAATGCGAGAAAATGTGCAAGGTCGAATGCAAAGCTAAATACTACAAAATTCATATAGAACGAAATGATTTGTTCGAAGGTTATCAAGAACAAATTTTAATTTATCATAGTGAATATCCTGATATATTCGTCGAGCACATTCCTGAAATGAGTTTGATAACTTTTGTCTGTAACGTTGGAGGACTGATGGGCATGTGGTTAGGTCTGTCCCTTTTCGGAATTTTCAATGATATTTTCAAACTACTTACCAAGATTGATTATCGAAAATATTTCAATTTGATTAGTTTAAAATTAAACAGAGCAGCTAATTATGTTCAAGGTAACTTTTATCGTTCAAAACGAAATTTGAGACCTTTATTCAAAAGGAGAAATATTATTAATATTACCGTAATTCCGCACCAATAAACCTCAAATAGTTACCAGGTATAAAAACACGGTAACTGAAAATTCAATATTAATTTAAATAAAAGGAGATTTTAATTGTACTCTAACTGTAATTGTTATCAAAAAAAATTAATTCAATATTTTTTTCATTAATAAAATAATTTTAAAGAATATAATAATTGTTTTTATATTTCAAAACTAATTTATTATTCTATTAAAAATTATATTAAGTCTAAAAGTTGAATTATACGTATAGTAATATTTTATTGATTTTTTGCTTTCTAATTATTTAAATGTATGTGGTAAGGTCTCTCTTTATTCGGTATATTTAAGGAAATGTTTGACCTAATTATCAAGATTGATTACCAAAAATATATTAACGTTATTAATATAAATTTAATTATAGTAGTGAATCAATAAAATGGTAACTTTTAATTTTTCAAGCGAGTTATACGACGTTTTTTAAATAAACCCAAAACTATTAGAGTAGTGCCTCGGAGTTCAATACAAGAGGCTGTTCAAGAGGCTTATGAATGGGAGGAGTGGAACCGCTTGAAGGAATAAATAAAGTTCAAGCTTATTTGAAAATTTATTGATTATTCAAAAATAGATTTTTCAAATTATATTGAAATAAATTTAATTCAATTTTTTTTACATTTAACCGATACGTTACCAAATTTTGATTGCTGTTGTTTATTGAACTTCACCATCGGTAGTGAAACTTTTTAATCTACCCAATATTCGAGTATTCTCGTTTCCATCGTGTATTATTTGTGTCCAACCGCCTTTACTCATTGAAATATTCGGTTCCCCAGTTCCAATACCTTCCCACGCCTTGTCGTGGAGGTGCCAGAAATATACATTTGAAACCCACGGCTGGTTAGCTTGCTGGATGTCACCGAATGTTCCAGAAGCTCCACCTTCAGCCCTGAAAAATTACACAGAATACTCTGAAGTTATTTTAGTTTTCATTTCAATTTTTTGAAAAGAATTATTGCGGAAAGAGAATTATCTCGCTGTATTTATAAGAAACCTTATCAGTGAAACTTTTGACTGGAATTAAAACATCATTCGGAAATGGAAACCTAACTTAAGTTTTCAATCAATCACACTTTTAAAATGACAAAATCAACTTTTTAGCTAAAGATAATTCAATCAATCAATCCTTATCCACACTTTGATAACCAGGTCTTTGGGACTAAACTCACCGCCAGATAATTCAAATCTAATCAATCTATCATTACCTCTAGAGCTAGCACAACCAGTGTAAATTCATTTAAGACAATGATTGTATTTTTTTTAAAAAAAAATCATATAAGTCCAGTAGAAAACTGTATCTATTCTTCTTAATCCCGAAAAATTATCATGTAAAACATAAAAAAATTAGCATTTTATACTTTTTGTTACTATTTTTATTCAAGTAACTGAATTGTGAGTAATTCAATGAAATGAATTATGAAAGGGTTATTTTGTCAATAAACCTGTAATATTCCTTGTGAATTACAAATCTTGAGTTTATTGAAAAATCTAGCAAATATCAAAATGTATCAAAATTACATAGATACTTCTCGCATAATTGAATGAGTTTGAATTCCTGGTATAATCTAATTGTAAAATAAAATTTAAATAAAAAAAATTAAGATTTTTCATTTTAATTGATCCTTTTCCAAATCTTCATCGCCATGTTTTTTGGCCTCACTTCACCCCCGGATGATTCAAAACTAACGTATCTGTTATCGTTCCACGATGTTTGAGTTCCAGTATATATAAAACCACTATGTCCATTTCTAGGAATCGATGTTTGCGAATAGTCCTCATCAATTTTGTCTTTCCATTCTTTTCCAAATAAATTCGGTATTAAATTCCAAGTGCAATTAGCCTTGATTGTTCTTGGTGCATTATCTTCTTGGACTTCACCAAAAGAGGCCGCCTCACCACCACCTGCTCGGAAAAATACACCTGCATAATCTGATGTTACATCCTTCCAAACCATCCATGGCCAAATTTGATCCGGTTGTTTTTCTTTAGGCATCTGAACGTATGTGAAACCAATGGGAATGACACTTTTCTTGAGGTTAATCAGCATGGTTTTCATTTTTTCAAGTGTCCATTCTTGTGTCTTTTGGCAAGCTACCATGTTCAATTTAGTGCACATAATGTCAGACCACTTTCCTGTAAAAGACTCATCGGAAAAGTCAAACTGAACGCAGTGGTCGTCCTTCTGTTTGGGAGAAC
>JAQIXV010001114.1:0-11272 GCA_034700625.1 Tectocepheus velatus
GCTCCCCGAAATTAGCTATCAAAATTGATCAAGATAAATTAATTTGACAATGAGGTCTTTCCTGTTTAAATTAACAAGGTTAAATTAATTCAAATTTTCTACTAGAACAATTTGAGGTGACTTTCCACAACCGCTGGGACCTAATAGTCCGTAGATTTGTTTTGCGGGTACAATCATGTTGATGCCGGTCAGCACCCGGTGCCGGCCGTAAGCCAACTGGACATCAGTCACTTTGACGGCCACTTCCCGTCGGAACGACTGCATCGGGTGCTGATTGAGGGCAACGTCTCTTTTATTCTCGTCGTAAAACGCATAGTTGTCGTAATAATTGCTGCGATTGATCTTGCTCGTTTGGAATTTAACAACTGTAACTTGGTACACAGCCATCAATAATATTACCTTGCTCAATTTGCTTTAATTCTTTTGGCTAAAATTTAGTTCAAATTTTTTGAATTTTTAATAATTTTGAGGAAAATATTAATATTATTAAATAATTTAATAGTTAAAAGTTTCAAGATCAAAAATATAGTAGAATACTGAAATTTACCAAGTGTAGTAAAAATTCATTTGAATCAAGTGTATGGTTTACATATTTGAGAATAATTCAAGCGTATTTTTTGCAAGTTTAAAACTGTAATATTTTTCTAATAGAATCAATTTTATTCATTAGTATCCAAGATCAATTTATAATTGGATCTGATGAAGAGTAATTAATTATTTTGAAGGATACAATGTCAAAAATTGAAATAACTATTTAAGATTACCATGCTATAAAAATTGGTGCAGATGAAAAGAATTTCTAAAATAATTTAATGGTTTATTGTTTCAAGATCAAAAATTTAATAGCAAACTGTAATTTCACAAACAGAGAAAAATAACATTTTTATAGCTAGACCAAAAACTTTATATTGGAGTAATTTGAAACCCAACAATTTTAAATTTAAAAAACTGTAATTATGTTGAACAAACTTTATTTTATATATCACTATGTATGTTTATTTTATAATTGGAACAATTTGGGACCTAATAGATACATTTTGAAATTTACAAAGTCAAAAATTAAAATGAATTTATCAGATTACCAAGGTATACAACGACATAAATTAGTCTATAATTATGAGTTAATTTTTCAAATTTAAAAACTGTAAACTCATTTAATAAACTCATTTTTGTTATGACAAGATTAAGATATTTTGTAGAAGAATGTGAGTTTCCATCGATTTATCAAGAAATTTTACAATTGGACCAGTACCGACTAATATTCTTTTGCAATTCACCTTTTAATAAATTAAAATATTGAAATTAAATTGATTACATCATATTACCATGGTAACAAATTCAAAAACTTGAAATAAATCATAAAATTCTTGGAAATTAGGTACAAAAGTGTTACGTAAATTACTCAAAGTTTCATCAGTTATGTGCCAATATTAAAATGAAAATTACCCAAGATCTTTACTGTTAAACGTCTGGGCTCCGGGTCTCCTCTATGTACCGAGTGATTATGGTAAGCCCTAGTTAATTGCACAGCATTTCCATGTGGTTCCAAATTGACTGTTGCAGCACAGGGTAAAAAAATATTTTTGTGTTAAATAAACTGTAAATTATTTATTAAAGTTCATTTTGTTTTATATTAATTTAGTTAATAACTTTTTTGGAAAGGATTAAAACGCTGGATTTTTATCAATTTTTAAAAGTCTTCATACGAATTTAGTCTATTATTTAATTGGATCTTTTGGTTATCTTTACAAGATAATTTCCTAGAACTCTAGTTCATGCAAAATAATTCGAGGAGGGATAGTTTCAAGAGCAAATATTTAATGGAAACTGTAATTTTTATGACTAAAAAAATAGTAATATGCTAACAAGACAACTTGAATTCTATTGGAAACGACTATTGGAAAGATTTTTGCTAGTTGATAAAAACTGTTATCTAATTGAAGAAACATAATGTCATATATCAATATTTTGGTTAATTTTATACGGGTTGAATTAATGGCTTGAATTTTGAAAGCGAAATGACTAATTATTAAAATTAAATTTATTACTTCAGATTACCACGGTAAAAAACATCATAAACTTTGAAATAAATCATAAATTTCTTGAAAATTAAGTACAATTTCTTGAAAATTAAGTACAAAATCGTCTTCCAAGTCGTCTTTTCAAATCACAATTGGTTTTATCAAAAAACTCGATTACTCGAGGGAAGAGTGGGAGAGCCAAGGCTAAAGAAATCCTCCTATTCTTACCCCTCTCATGTTCTTGTTCGATTTTTTCGGTAATTAATTTAATAGTTAATAGTATCAAGAGCAAAAACTTAAAGGCATTATTATATATTTTATGTCCTCTATATATTGAGTGGTTATGATTATGGTCAGTCCCAGGTCACGGCACAGCATTTCCATGTGGTTCCAAATTGACTGTCGCAGCACAGGGTCAACACCTGTAGAGTTGGAAAAAAATTGTTTATTAGGCAAACTGTAAATAACTTATAAAATTTCATTTTGTTTTATAAGAATTTATTTAATTACTTTTCGGTTCCGGCTTGTACTACACATTTTTTTCAAGTTTCAATTTTTTCAGTAAACATGTCAACATCCTTGTTGTATTTAACATTTAAGTTTTAAGAGGATTCAAATAGCTAGGTATTTTTACTCAACAACAGTTGGTTCACAAACTCAATTTATTAAAGACGATATATTCATTTGCAAGTTGCAAAATTATGAGATTATTTTTTGTTATTTCAAGATCCAATTAATCTATATCATGGTCCAATCTATATCTATGATATTATTTTGTGATAACTGACACAGATAATTTTGCAATTTAGAAAGTTTATTTACATTGGAAAAATTCAATACTATTATAACGTAGAAATTATTAAAAATAGCATGAACAATTCTAAGAGCATCAAATAATTGTTTTGAATATACAAAAACTGTAATTAAATATTAAATAAAATTTAAATTTAATGATATTTTAATCTATTGTTCCATTGAATTATTCAATTACCATTAAGTTTTATCCTTGTTCAAAAACTGTCATATTAATATAAAAACAGAATATATTATATCAAAATCAAGCTTTTATTTAACAGGTTAGGAGGTGTATTATCAAGATAATAATTTTTCTCTTACCAACAGTCGGTTCATCCAAAATGAGTAGTTGCGGGGAGTGTATGAGCGCTACGGCCAAAGAAACCCTTCCCTTTTGACCACCGCTCAAATTCTTGATAAACTTGTTCTTATTGGGCAAATTGAGCAAGGATATCAACTGGTCAGTCCTCTCGGTAACCGCCGACCTATCTATTTGATAGAGTCGTCCGAAGTATTGAAACGTTTCATAAATTGAAAAGTCATTGAAGAGTGCGATCTCATAAATAATTTAATAGTTAAAAGTTTCAAGATCAAAAATTAAGTTGAAGTCTTAAATTTATCAAGGTAATTAAATAATTCATTTGAATCAAAATCATGATTTACTTATTGGCGGAGTATTCAAGCATAATTTCTTGCAAGTTTAAAAACTGTAATTTTTTCAAATAAATTTAATTTTATATATATGTATCCAAGATTATTTTACAATTGGATCTCGGGAAATCGGAGATATATTTTGAAAGATACAATGTCAAAAATTGAATTTTAGTAAAGCATTACTCAAATTATTTAAGTTTATTTTCAGACTTAACACCTGTAATTTTTATATGAATCAAGTTAATTTATTTTTACCAATCCACATTTTAGCTAATGGTTAAGGGAATTCAAGTTAAAAACTGTAATCTTGTTAAAAATTTTCAATTTTATATATCAGGATCAAGATTTATATTACAATTGGCTCAAAACGTCAAATATTTTTCAAGATACAAGATGAATTTACTAGTATCATCACTGATTCATCAGATACCAAGGTGAAAAATTTATGATTTTTCAAATCAATAATAAAGTTATTAGAAATAAAGTACAAAAGTCTTAGGTTAAAAGTTTCAAGATCATAAATTCACTTGAAACTGAAACTTTACAGGAGTGAAAAATAATTTACTTGTATCAAGGTAACGGTTTACTTATTGGAGAAGAATTCGAACGTAATTTTTGCAAGTTTGAAAACTGTAATCTTCTTATATAAATTCAATTTTATTTAAATATCTTGGTTTAAATAAAAATTGGATAAGTTTTGTATATTATTTTTAACAAAATCCCACCCTGATCATTCATCTTGTAAGATAAATTGTCAATTGAAAAGAATTTCGAAAATAATTTAATCGACTATTTTTTCAAGATCATAGTTTAACAGCAAGCTGTAATTATTAGAAACGTAAAAAATTATCAATTTTTAACAAGGTCAGATTATAAATTTTGGCAATTGATAGTTATTGATAGAATTTTTGGAAATTTAAAAAACTGTAATTATATTAAACAAGGTTCATTTTATTTATCACTAATTAGTAAAGGGATTGTATGAGAGCTAAGGCTAAAGACATGCTATTCTGACACCAAATCAAATTCTTGGTAAATTTTTTCAGTAACTTATTTAATAATTAATAGTATCAAGAGCAAACAATTTAACGGCAAACTGTCATTTTTTACCCAGCAAAAATAATATTATCCAAACAGAGCAAATTCAATTCTATTGGCAAGGTTAGCACCTATTATTTTTTGCAAGTTTAAAAACTGTAATCTTATTTAAGGAACTCGATGTAATATATCAATATATAAGTTTATTTTACAATTGGGATATGTTCTATCACTTTTTGCTAATTAAATTTTACATATTAGTTACTAGTTATCTATCAATCGTATCGATCAACAAAGTAAAAATTTTCTAACCATGCAAGATTATTCAATTTTGGCATTCATTCACAAAGGTTTTGCAAGTTTATAAAAACTGTAATTATGTTAAACAAATTCTCTTTTATATATCAATATCTAAGTTTATTTCCAAATGGGTCCATATCAATCAAGACATTTTGGAAGTTATCAAGTCAAAATTTAAAATCATTATATCAGATTACCAAGGTATATAAATTTATGCATATATTTAAATTCAATTTTTTAGATTTAAAAATTGTAAACTTATATCAGGATCCTAATAAAATTCTTGGTCACTACTTTCGGTAATTAATTTAATTGTTAATTGGATCAAGAACAAAAAAATTTAACGGCAAACTGTCATTTTTCAGCTAAGCAAAATAATATTTTCCTAACAAGGCAACTACAATTTTATTGGAAACGTCCACACGACCGTTTTTTAGTTCAACAAGTTTAAAAACAGTAATCTTATTTTAAAAAAAACTCAATGCTACATATCTAAGGTAATTTTGTTAAAGAATCTCAATTTTATATCTATCATCATATATCAGTATCTAGGTTTATCTAGTTTAAGACACAAGGTACAGATATCATCAGATACCAAGGTGAAAATTTTTTGATCAAAAATTTTGTTGAATACTGAAATACTGAATATTGTTTACCAAGGGTATAAAATAATTCATTTGAATCAAAATCACAGTTTACTCATCTGCCAATAATTCAAGATTATTTTTTGCAAGTTTAAAAACTGTAATTTTTTCAAATAAATTCAATTTTATATATCAGTATTCCGGATAATTTTAAAATTGGATGTGATGATGATGAACTTGTGTAATTTTTAATTGAATTAAAATAATATTTTTTTAGCAAGGTAAAATTTTACCTAATGGATTAAGTAATTCAGATCTATTTATCAAGTTCAAAACTATAATCTTTTTTTAGGAATCTCAATTTTATATATCAGTATCTAAGCACCATTTCCTATTTATCAAGCTGCAAGTTACAGCTATCATCAGATACCAAGGTGAAAATTTAAAAAAAATTTTAAATCTATAATAAAATAATAGGAAATTAAGTTTAAATTGAATAGTTAAATTTTTCAAGATCAAAAATTCACTTAAGACAATCCCTAATCGGCCTCCTCTATGTACTGAGTGATTATGATGAGTCCCAGGTCACGGCACAGAATTTCCGTGTGGTTCCAAATTGACTGTCGCAGCACGGGGTCAATACCTTTAGAGGTGGAGAAAATGGGTTTCAAACAAACTGTAAATATTTTTTTAAATATCATTTTGTTTTATAACAATTTAGTTAATGATTTATTGGCTGAGGAGTGAACAGAATTTTTATTAAGTTTAAAAAAGTTGTGTCTGCTTATATTTTCAAGAGCAATTAATAATTGTAATTTTTATTCAAATCAAAATAATGATTTCCTTGTTGAAATTGACCGAGATAAATTAATTTGAATTTTCAACTAGAACAATTTGAGGTGACTTACCACAACCGCTGGGCCCCAATAGTCCGTAGATTTGTTTTGCGGGTACAGTCATGTTGATACCGGTCAGCACCCGGTGCCGGCCGTAAGCCAACTGAACGTCAGTCACTTTGACGGCCACTTCCCGTCGGAACGGCTGCATCGGGTGTTGATTGAGGTCAATGTCTTTCTTATTCTCGTCATAAAACGCATAGTTGTCGTAGTAATTGTTGGGATTAATCTTGGTCATTTTAGAATTTTGGAAACTGTATCTTGATACTCAGGCATCAATAATGTTACCTTGCTCAATTTGATTTAACTCTTTTGGTGACGATATTTGAAGTACTTTTTTGAAATTTTAAATAATTTTGAGGAAAAAATTTGAAATTTTTTTTAATAGATTTGAACCAAATTTTATCTAAACTTTTAATCTTTTGTTTAATTTTTGTTTTTTGTTTTCAATAGAAAATAATTTCATAAATAATTTGATATTTAAAAGTTTCAAGATCAAAAATTTTGTTGAATACTGAAATTTACCAAGTTTATTAAATAATTCATTTGAATCAAGATCATGGTTTACTTATTGGCGAATTATATATATCAGTATCTAGGTTTATTTAAGAATGGCTCTGAATCAATGTCTACATTTTGGAATTTACAAAGTCGAAACTTGAAGTCATTATATCAGATTAGCAAGGTATATAAATTGGTGCATAAATTTAAATTCAATTTTTTCAGTTTTAAAAACTGTAACCTCATTTTATAAACTCATTTTGTTTTATCACGATAAAGATATTGATTAAAAGGATAAGATCTGGCGGTTTTTTTTATCAAGATCAAGCTAGATAATATTACCCTAATCAGGCAATTTTAATTCTATTAGAAACGACTAATTTTTGCAAGTTTAAAAACTGTAATCTTATTGAAGAAACTCAAATTTATATATCAGTATTTAGGTTTATATACAATTGGAACACCGCGGAATCATTTTATCCTAGGTTTAAAGTAATTATTAATAATAGTTTATGTATTCAAAAGCAATTAATAGTTGTATAGTTTTGATTCAAATCAAAATAATAATTTCCTAACAAGGTCACCGAATTTTCCCTGGATTTAGGTGTCTCGAAATTTTCTCAATGTTAATAAACTGTAATGTTAGTTGAATACGATTTTATATATCAGTATCTAAGTTTATTTTATAATTGGATAAAAGAAGATTCAAGATATATTTTGCAAAGTACTAGATCAAAAAATTTTAATATAAGATTACCAAGGTACATAAATTGGTACATAAATTTTCTCTTTTAAAAACTGTAATTTTGGTGTAAAATTTCATTTCAATTATTACAAGTTTTAAATTATGGCTCCATTTGGCAGCAGTTCTTTTAGTTATGAATTTTTGCAAGGTTAAAACCTGAAATTATTTTATAAACTTAATGTTGTATCAGGTTAAAGTTATCAAATAAGTGTCACATATTAAAACCCCTAATGTTATTATTGGGTAAATTGAGCAAGACAACAGCGGTCTTATTTAATTGATATAGTCGTTCGAAGTATCATAGTGAAAAATCAATGCAATTTAAAATTAATCCTTAAATTAGAAGTAAGGTAAAATAATGTAACGTAAATAGTTAATTTCTATAAATAAAGTTAACATGGTTATTAATTAAAAGTTGATTAACTTTAAAACCAATCATAGAATTCATGTAAAGTAAAATTCTTGGTGAATTTTTTTTTGTAACTAATAATAATTAATGGTTTCAAGAGCCAAAAATTTAACATCAAACTGTCATTTTTATACCAAGAAAAAAAATTATCCCAACAAGGCAACTTTAATACAATTGGCAAAGTCCTCATCCCAGATTTTTGAAAGTTTAAAAACTGTAATCCTTTTGAAGAAACTCAATTTTATATCAGTATCTAGGTTTATTTTACAATTGGAGAATGGGGAACACTATTTATTGCAAATTACATACAAAATAAATGCATCATATAACCATGGTAACAAATTCATGAACTTGAAATAAATCATAAAATTATTGTAAATTAAGTACAAAATTGTTACGTAAATGAATAAAAGTTTAACCTAACCTAACACAAACTGTAAATTATTTGTAAACTTTCATTTTGTTTTATAACAATTTAGTTAATAATTTCATTGGTAGGGTTTGGAAGCGAAGTTTTTACCAAGTTTAAGTCTAAGTATCTATGCTCTACTAAAGACCTTGTTAATCATGTTTTAGGGGTTCAACATTTTGTTAAGCCACAGACAGCTCATTCATTGTTTAAGCTACAAGGTTAAATAAAAAGAATTTCAAAAATATTTTAATTGGTGAAAGTTGAAACAGCAAAATTTAAATGATAAACTGTAGTTTTTTACGCAATCAAATAAAATATACCTAGCAAATCAACGTAAATTTTATTGGAGTCATTTCTCGCTAATTATTGCAAGTTTGAAAAACTGTAATATTTTTGAAGAAACTCAATATTATATATCAGTTACCAGGTTTATTTTAAAATTGAACAATCGCAATTAGAATCTTTTGCAAGTTACAAGTTTAAATATAAAAATTAAATTTATTAAATCATATTACCATGGTAAAAAATTCAAGAACTTTGAAATCAATCAAATTATTAAAAATTAAGTACAAAAGTGTTACGTAAATGACTCAAAGTTTCATCAGTTATGCAACAATATTAAAGTGAAAATTGCCCAAGATCTTTTGATTACTATTTCATTAATGGAAAAAATTATTAAATACCGCTAAAAGTCGTCTCATTTAATGTTTATTAATATAATAAATATTATTATCTGCGATAACGCAGTTTATTTTCGGTGTATATTCTCGTTCTGTAGCCCCGTCACCCACCCCCACCCCCAGGTTAATAATAAAAAGATTTTAGAGCTTGATAATTAAGATCAAGTGGTCCATAGAGAATAACCCAATCTATCATTGCCTAGGTTTAAGTTCACTTGCCTCATAAGAATTTCAATATTTTGAAAGTTACGAGGTTAAATAATAAGAATTCCGAAATTAAATCAAGAGCAAAAATTTAATTAATAGCTTAAATTTTAAATCGAATCAAAATAAATTCCTAGCAAGGTAACAGTATATATCTATCTGAGCTTTTTTCTAGCTTAAAAACTGTAATCTTGTTGAAGAAACACAATTTTATATATCAGTATCTAGGTTCATTTTACAATTGGAAGTAAAATTCGAAGTAAAAATTGTTAGGTTGAAAGTTTCAAGATCAAAATTATACTGGCATCGTGTTTTGTATCAAGGTTTATTTATTCGAGAAAAATTTGACTTATTTTTTAATATTTAAAATTTTAATCTTGTTAAATATTCTATTCTTTGTTAACACACACCAGGCTAAAATATTTTGTAAGCTACGAGGGCCAACTGAAAAGAATTTCAAAATAATTTTTAGCAAGGTCACAGTTTTCTCAATAGATCGAAGTCAATGAAAAATTTGCAAGTTTAAAAACTGTAATCTAGTTAATAAATAAAGTTATTATATATCAATAGTTCTTTTTATTTTATATTTGAGTCGCAAAGTCACCTTATATATTTTACAAGCTAGCAAATTGTAAAAATAATTTTTATATTTTAAGATTACCTATATAATTTGATACATAATTCTAAATGAATTTTTCAAATTAAAAAACTTTTATTAAATATTTTTTAAGTTTTGGATAATGATTATGTCAAGATTATATCTATATTACCAAATCTTGCATGTTTTAAAAACTGTAAGTTTATATTGTAAACTTATTTTGTTATATCAGGATGAAGATGTTGATGAACTTGGTAATAATATAAAACTTTGTTTTTAAGATATTTTTCTCTCACCAACATTGAGTTTATCCAAAATAATTGATGGAAGTGTTTTAAGCTTTCATTTTTATATCCAGCTAAATAATCAATTGCTAGCAAGGCGACTTCAATTCTATTGGAATCCATTTGTAAAAGAGTTTTTTTTGCAAGTTTAAAACTGTAATCTAGTTTTAGAAACTCAATTTTATATATCAATATCTAAGTTAATTTTACAATTGGAGAATTTGACAACTATAAACTTTTGCAATTTATATGACCATGGTGAAAAATTCAAGAACTTTGAAATCAATCAAATAATTATTAAAAATTAAGTACAAAATTGTTACGTAAATGAGTCAAAGTTTCATCAGTTATGTGCCAATATTAAAATGAAAATTGCCCAAGATCTTTTTAGATTACTATTTCATTAATAGAAAAAATTATTAAATACCGCTAAAAGTCGTCTCATTTAATGTTTATTAATATAATAAATATTTTTTATATTTATTGCAAAACTATAATCAAAATAATGTGCCGACACTTTGTCTCAAACAATTAGACCTTACGTCAAATTACTATCAATAAAGAGGTGCCTGTCCTTCAAAATTCAATATTCCAGCTAGGTAAACAAGTAAGATAGCTAGTTTTGATCCAGCACACATATCTTGGTTTTTGTAGCATGCTCATTTAAATTAATAAAATTCTACACAAGATTTCAATTTCAACATCAAATAAAATGTTATAAAACACAGCCATTAAAAAATCGCATCAAAATTGACTTCACGCCAATTAAAACTGGATTTTACAATTGATGAGCGCCTGACGAATGGTATCACCAAGGTGGTTTAACGGAAAACTTGAATGAGTCAGCAATAAAACAATTTGAGAGAGGGTTTGGGTGACTCCCTTCAGGATCTTATACAACAACTGGAGAGTGAGGGGAGAGAGAGAGAGAGTCTTGTATTTAGACTTTAATACAAATTAAACTTTTTATTAATAAATTAAAAAAAACTCGAAAATGTCAGAACAATTGTGACGTAATTATTTCAATAAATAGCTGGGGAAAGGGATCCAAATATAAGTCAATTAATTAATTAGTTTTTTAATTCAATGTCGCGTTTGAGCTCTTAATGGAGCGAAAGATTGTATTCATAACACTATTGAAGGAATTCTAT
>JAQIXV010001115.1:0-11255 GCA_034700625.1 Tectocepheus velatus
GTTTGCGGAATATTCTGTATTCTGTTCGGAATCGCATATCCCCTAAACATACATAACTACTACTACTTTATCGCAATTCAAGTGCTATCAGGTATTGTTCAGTCGAGGGGATGGCAGGCAGTAGTGGCCGCTGTCGGTAATTGGTTCGGGAACTCAAAGAAAGGGTTGATTTTTGGGATATGGAGTTGGCATACGAGTGTTGGCAATATCGTTGGATCGATTGTCGCTGGTATTAAAATAATAAACTACCTTAATTGCATATTAAATACACATTCTAGGTGCATTTGTTGATCATAATTGGGGATTATCATTCATTGTGCCTGGTCTAATTTGCATCGGGATGTGGTGACAAATTCAATAATTGTGTTCCTGTTTCTAATCCCCTGTAAGTGTATAACAATTTTTAAAAGTCTTTGTATTTTATATTTAACTAATAATTATCTAAATGTTAAACACATTTAACTAAAGATAATCTAATCTTCACTTAAGGCCTACAATATGTTGGCCTCAAACTAGAAAACACTGAAACTAATGATAAGACACAAACCCCTACAGAATGTGACAGCGATTGTGATAACACTCCCATATCTTTTACCGGCGCTCTCAGAATACCTGTAAGTTTTTTTTGAGACACTTAGAAACTTCAGTTAGAAAATAGACAAAGGTCATTACTGTTTACGTTATATAAGTCTATGAATCTCATTAAATTTTTAACCAGGGTGTTATCCAGTTCTCAATATGCCTGATCTTCACCAAACTGGTCGGCTTAACTCTACTCTATTGGCTCCCGGCGTACATCAACCAAACGAGTGGGTAATGGGATCTCTTTTAGACAAAAAACTAATGACTAGAGTCCTGTCCAACAGTTGAAGTCTCGTCTTCAGAGTCGGCCTATTTGTCCATAGCTTTTGATATCGGGGGCGCTATCGGTGCTATGCTGGCCGGCTATCTGGCGGACAGGTCGGGAGCCAGTGCTCTCACGTGCATAATATTCTTGATTTCAGCCATTCCTTCTGTAAGCCCTTGGCACTCAAAAATACCATGATCCTAAGCTTTCCCATATTACCTAATTGATATTTTTCTACAATGTGATTTTCAAATGGGGTCTCAAATGCTGTCACACTTTCATAGACTTATAGCCCGTGTTGTGAGTTAAGGGAAGAAAGGGGTTTAAATTTTTATTATGAGGGGTAGAGCAATGGTTAAGGTCTCATTCTGGCACATTTGTTTCAGGGTTATTGTGATTAAATTTTCATCAAGATCGAAAGGGGTTTAGGTGGGAAAACAAATTTGACAAAATAATCTAACCTTAGTTAAAATCTCTCATATCTCAGCTCCTAATCAAGTCAAAGATGATATATTCAGCATGATATATACTGGATAGTTATAGAAACTACCCTGCAAATCTGGATGAAATCTGTTGTCCCGTTTGGCCACAAATCACTTCCCGCCCAAAAAATTTGCCGACAAATTGAAAGTTGAAAACCATTTATTCTCTAATTATTTAAAATATTACCCAAAGAATTGAAAAATACTTATCGAATTACAATGACCAAGATAATTATGCGTTGAATAAGCAAACTAGATCAATTAAATGATAAGTGATTAAAGAGTTAATCAGGGTTTTTTGAAAGCAGAACAGATCAGGCGCTTGGGTTGCGTTAGGTTTGCCATTGGCTTAACATTGAATAGCATTGAAATGCTTTACTATTGAGTCTACACTTTATGTGCTCTGATTTTAACTGAAATTTTTAAAATATTTGTTTAACTTTAAAAATAACCAAGATATTAACTTGATAATCTATGACCAATCATAATATTGGACTCTCTTAACATAGAAGATGCCGTCCTCTCGCACTTCCCAGTAGTTGGTCGGCTCCGACGGCGCTCTTCCGCCCCAAACGTCGAACTCAATGGTTGTTGTCTTTTGCCTACAATTGGCCTTACATTTGGTGACTGTCCCGCTGTCGGGGCTGTAGTTGAAACCAAACACCTGAGTGGGTGTCAACTCTACCGCATCGTAATCATCGCAGTCGAGCACCAAATTTGTTGTACACATATTTGTTATCTGAATTGTCACCGAATCTGATCCACTGATTGCAAGAATCAGTAATAAAATAAAAACAAAGTTTTTATTGAAAGACATTTTAATCGTTAAAAACACTTTTCAAACATTAATTGAAAGAAATTTATTTCAAATTTAAATACAAATAATCAAAAATTCAGTAAATATGAGGGCATTCCTACCCTTAGAACTGCTCAGAGCATGTGTTCCCTAAACCGTCTCCTCTTTGTTTAGCTCTTCGTCGCTCTGAATGAAAATCAAATTAAAAATCAAAATATTTTTTATGGCTTTCCTTTACCTCTGAATTAGTTTTATTGTATTTCTTAAGGGAGGGACTCCCACATCTGGGGTCAGGGAACAGGTATTTAGCCAAAGGTGTCATCAATTTTGGGTCGAGTTTTTTGTTAGGCTTTCCTATTATATGAGTTAAATTTGTTTAGAATTCAATCAAATTATAGATTATTTTCTACAAAAATCTATAAAATCTATGAAAACACAAACCTATGCATTGACTGAGAAGTGCGCCGACAGTCAGACAGACAGTGAACCCAACCATTGGTAGCAATAGGTATGAGATGTGAAAAACTTTCGCTAAACCCCTAAAAGTGAGTCAAAAAACAAAAACAAAAGAAAAAACATTTGAATTGACGTCAAAACTAATTAAGCAATTCATTCAATACATCGGTTCATATGAGGCAATGAATGACGAGTTGGGGAATGACTTGTATTTTGCAAACACTTCGTTCAGAAGAGCCTTCGGACAGTTGTCTATAGTCGTCGGCAGAGAAACTTTGGGCCGACTTATCACAAGAGATCCGATCGATAGGAACAGACTCACAGTTATTCCGCTCACGAATCCGATTAGAGAAGCCTTTAATCAAAACAAAAATTAATTTTAAAAAAAATCAAAACAATTGAATGACTGACCGGTTCTGTGGCGTAGGGATAGACAACCGCTAACGTGAATAACGCGAAGAGGGGGCCGACCATCGATCCGACCAATGAAATAGACGCTTGCAATACAGTACCGGCTTTTCCCACAGCAAACGACATGAGTATAGCCAACAGTCCGTAACCCATGGCTTTGATTTCAAAATAATTATCAATTTATTCAAAACAAAACAAAAACTTTTTCAGATTACCTATCAATTTAGTAATCAAATTAGCATGCTCATCGTCGCGAGCCTTTACCCTGTCCTTGATTAGGTCCTCCCACGTGACGGCCGCCAACGCATTGAAACCGGATGAGAGAGTACTGGATATCAAATGAAAAACACGGATACAAAACAATTGATAGATTTATTTTTGATGACTGTGCAAGAAGAGCACAGCACAGCACCTACCTGAGCGATCCGCTGAAAACGCAGGCGACAAACAGTCCGGGAAGACCCGGATATTGCGACAGGTTTTCCATAACAAAGTATGGCATCAATTGGTCGTGTCTTCGGATCTGACGGAGTGTTATCGGATCGCAATCACCGTATTTGGCGAATATAGCCATTCCGCACAGCACTGCCATTATGGATAACATTATAAGCCCCGGTAGGTTCCAGTAGAGGGTCCTGTTTTGTGAAGGGTTTGCCCCAAAAATCTATGAAAAACTTTATTAACTTTTTGTGTCCAATACCTGCGGGCCTTCGACTCCGACTCCAGACTGCAGTAGCGCTGGACCTGAGTCTGGAGGACACAGTAGTTGGCGCCCCATATGATGGTTGTGCCGATTATGACGTTCCAAATGTTGTCGTTATTATAGATATCAACAGAAAAACTAATTTTTTGTTTGAAAACATTTGAAGTTTTAAATCAAATATTGGTTTAAAAATACAATTACTTGAAAAACTTGACTCTTCCTCCCATTTCATTGATTGCCCACATCTTTTGAAGGCCTCCCACTTCTATAACACCCTTTCCAAAGAAGTTTCAATAAAAATAACCTTGCTTCAATTTGTTTTTATCAACAAATACCTGGACTATAACCATAAGAACCCCCAAAAACATTAGAATGAATTGCAAGACATCCGTCCAAATGACAGCTTTGATGCCTCCCTTTTGGTTAACAAGAGATCAGTTGGAAAAAAAGTACTCCGATTATTGATTTTCATCAAGACTTACGAGAGATGTATAGAGAGTGCAGACAAACCCAACCAATAGTATTGATGTCGTTATTGTTAACGGAGTCACTGTTGAGTCGATTCCAAAGACTTTTCAGAAAAAATTCAATAAAAACAACTGAAGTCTGACCTGAGCTGAGAGCCAGTGCCGGTCCGTACAGAACAACAGCCAAATAAGGGGTCTGAATGAATAGGAGGGCTCATGAAAGTGAACATGGTTATTTGGGGGGAAAATCAATACCGTGGTCAGTAAAAAGCCAATAGTTCCCGCATAACGCATGCGAGCGGTGCCGAACCGTTGCTCCAAATACTGTTCGGATTAGTTTACGAATAATTCAAAAACGATCTTGGTCATAATAAGAATGACTTACCTGGTTAACACTCATCAGTTCCAGTCTGTAATAAATTGGTAGAAATACTTCTGCGGCCAAAACCACTGCTATAACGAAGGACACCACCTGTAGTGAGAACTGTGTCCCCAATTGGTAGACCTCTGCGGGCACTCCCAGCAGGGTATTTGTCGATAAAAAGCTCGCCACCAAGGACAAACAAACGGGGAACATCGACAGCTTGCGCTTCCCTGTGAGGAACTCGGCGTTCGACACATTCTTCCTCGACTTGTGCCAAAAGAAGACACCAATCAATGAGGAACTGATCAGAAGAAACCCGAACACAAAGTAGTCTACTATTGAAAAGCTTGAGCTCAACATTGGGTTAAGTTTTTGAATGAATAAAATCTATTTAATACTCAAATCAAATGGAAAACTGTTTTTATTTTATACTCAAAACAAATACTGAAAAGTCATTCAAAAATGTAATTCAATTCCGGATTTGTTTACAGAATTTTATGCATAAATTGTCTGCAAATCTGAAAATAGTTTTCATAACTTTTTGATCAAAACTTTTTGAACAAAAATATTTTTACACACTTTTTGAGGAAAGGTATAAAAATACCGGTACTTGAAATCGGAATACATGTATCGAAACTCCTTATCTTTGCTCAGAATTGAAAAACAAAAGGAGTGAAAACTGCCCGGAGCTTAAAATCCAAGGTAACTGACAGACATGTGTCTCAGCTCTGGTATTGATTTTTCATTTGAATAAATTAATAATTAATTTAAAGTTTTCCAAACAATATATTCAACAAATGAGAGGAGTGTTGATCTACTCCATACACCAGAGCTCAGGGTCTTATCTATTTTGGGCTAAAGGTATATGAAATTCAATTTTTCTAACTTAAGTCACCTTTTAATTGAGAACATGTGCTCTAATGGAGTGAGTGCTCAGTATTTAAAGTTTTTAAAACAATTTAATAATTAATTTTAACGTCAATTAAACCATAGAATCGTTTTTTAGATATAATTATATAATTTATTACAAGTTTTGAATACAAATCAAACGATTAATACAATTATTAATTTCCAGAAAATTCTCTTAATTGACAATAATCTGGATAATTATAAGCTAGCAATTAAAGCAGTGCAAGCTAAACATTCTAATCACCAGGCTAATCATTCATAGCAGGGGTTAATACAATAAATACCCCCATTTTTAAGCAAAAATTTAATCAAAAATTAATAATAAATCAAAGCATTATCTGAGAGAAGGGGTGCGAAAAACTATACAAAACTATACCATTGTTTTGAGTTTAAGAGACAATAAAATTAATTGAAATCCAAATAAAATACAAAATTTAAGTAAAAGTTGAACACAATTAGTGGTAAACCCTTTAGTTTGAGTCCAATTCGATATTTGAGTCCAAAAGAAGACAATCAAAGCCTTCGACCAGATGTCCGACACCTCTGGGAAGGGGTCTGATAGTAGGGCTTCGATTCAGTCGATTGTCTCCAGTCTTAAGACAAGATTTCCAATGAATTGAACCAAAAAACTAAACCATTAGTTAAGGCATACCTCACGAGAGTCGCCATCAGATGATGGAACAGATCTGGTGATCAGATTCAGTGGTTGTGAACCGAACCGATAACTCATGACTTCGAGACAGACATCACATCTCCGGCATCGCATCCAATGGCGCCATATCTGACGCGAACTCTTGCAGTGATGTGTCGGACATCCCTCTAATGAAGAAGACTTTTGAGACAATCGCTTAAGAGATATGTACTGACCGTCGACGCAGACCATCAAATGGTTGACAATATTCTTCATTAGAGAACAGTTGCGGACAACGCAGTGGGGGTTACGACAGCCAAACGAGTGGACCATTAGATCCAATTGACTGACAATTGCCTTACGTTTGAATGAATTCATTGAAAAAACTTCTTCTTCCGGTTTGAGACAAAACTGTAGTTCAAATTATCAAAGAGTTTGTCAATCAATGAGTGGATCAGATCTTCAGTTGAATTGATTTAGTAATGAGTTGTTATAAATAGGACTCAGTCTGAGTGACAATAAAACAGTTACTAAACGTAAGTCACGTTTTTGTGTCGCTTTTAAACCTAATTAACAGACCATATGACGGATCATTCAAACCGTACGTAACTTTCATCAAGTTTTTCAAACATCTATTTCTTGGTAAATATCTAAATATAATCAAGATATAATTAATTTAACTCATATAATTTAATTAATTTAATAGAAATCAGGCTCATTTAATTGTTAACAAGGTGTAAAAACTTTTATTATACTTATTTGAATAAATTACGTACTGATTGTATGACACAATTATATTAACCCTTAAACTCAATGAACGTTTGAATTTCGTCACTAAACGAGTGATTCACTCATTGACTGCACTTATCGTCTGACGTAATGCCAACCGAACGCATAGTTTACGACAGACTCTCATCCCTACAGATGTCACTCAAATCGCACACAAAATCACATTTCTCTCGATTGCAGTGAAATCTCATCAGAAAAAAGGTAATAAAAAAATTGATTTTAATTAATTCAAAAATACTTACCAAATAAATCTTCATTGATTTAACAAGATAATCAAAATTTCAACTTTAATCAAGATAAATAAATTTTCAAAACATTAATTCTCAATTAAATTGAATCAAATATCAATAGTTTTCCAAATTGAGACAAACCTGTAATTAATTTCATCCATAAATAATGTCAACAAAAAATCCAAACAAATGTTTACAACATTTTTAGCGCCAAACAAACGACTCATTTGTTAACGACATTCAACTCATGAGTTGTTTTGCATTTCATATCATTTATTAAAAACAATTAATTACAGCAAAAGATGTCAATTAGTTCACAGACTAGGGCTCAGCTCAAGAAGTTCACTAAACAGGTGTGTTGTCCGCTCTGTGGTAAAGACAATCTACCGATCGAGTCGTTGACCAGTTGTGGCCACTTCTTGTGCGCCGAGTGTGTCGACCATCACGTACTCAGATCTGACCAAAAGTGTCCCAAATGTTACGCATTTGATACCAATAAACTGATCGCCATTCAGAGGTCTGTCCACTAATTGTCCGTTAATTGTCTTTCAATCGATTGCTTTGTTTTTGTCTTTTAGTGAATCAAAAGAAGTGCCGAAAGAGTCGATCACTAAACCAAAGAAAAGCCAGAAGTCTGTGAAGACATCCAAACAATTAGCTGTCGAGAGGTTTGTCCGAAAAGTCTTTAATTTTTGTATTAATTGTTTGTCTTTAGTCTCAAGACTTGTGTCGCAAAAGACTCGAAATCAAAGTCTAAGAAAACTGACCACAAAATGGACGATAAGATCGAATCGAGTGATAAGACGTCGAAAACTAATACAAAAATGAAATCAAAATCAGAAGACATTGAATCTGAAGACGAGGACATCATATCGATCGCGGAATCAGTTGAGGAAAACAACGATCAGTTGTTCACTCCTCAGGAGTCCTCACAAACCGGTGATAAGGAAGACATGCTTTCGGTTGTTCTCAATGCTCTCGAATCCAATTGCGACCAAACAGTGAGTCTTCGGATCAAATGCTTTCGGAACTGATTGTCATCTTTTGTTTTATAGGAAGAGAACGGTTCTGAAGATAAACCTAAAGGACGGCCGACTGGTCGTGAAAACAGCAAAAAGGCTGTCGGAGTCCAGACCTTTGAACCGAAGGTCGTCCGCCACTCGGTTTCGGTTCAGTGCGCTGTCGAGCGAACCGATCAAAGCGTTCAGACAATCAAAGATATGTCCACTTCTACAGTCGCAACCACTTCTACCGCCGGCACCGCTCAGTCAGACTGTTGTCAATCGAATAACTGCTGTTTCCATAAGTTTTTGGATACCATTCCCTGTAATTCATTGAAGACTTTTCTCAAGTCATTGGTTGAGATGAAGGATAGCCTCTCAGTCGCCAATCAGAATGAAGCCGTGCCTTCCGTTCCCGTTATCTCTAATTTGAACCAAACTTCTGAACCGACAGTAATCGAATCCAAACCCGAAGACCTGCAAAAAGTTGAGGATCCGATCAGTTCTTTCGATCTGATCAGGTCTTCAGTGGACAGCAGTCCGTGGAGTACTCCCCCAAAAGTAGAGTCAATACCATCTAAAGCCAAACCACAGACTAAAGCCCGGCGTCATAGCACTGAACAGAATGTCGGCCCCAAGAGATCTGCCGCTCAGTCGAAGAAAATTAAAGCAAAAGACGATTCTAGTGATGAAGAGATCGAAGAAGTCTACGAAACTCCGGAATTCATGACAACAACTGAAGACAAGAATCAGAACAAATCGAAGGCTGTCCTAAAAAACGAGAAGTCAATTGAAAAGCAATCGGAGAGTGAGTCCAGTGATGAGGAGTTTATTGTCAACGCATCCAAACGTAAGACAAACCAAAAGACAGTCAAAGAAGTGGTCAAAAAGATTGAGAAACCGGTTGTTCCTGAAGTCATTGAAATTGGTTCGTCTGTCAGCGGTTCCCAAACCAATGAAACAGTTGTGAAGACGACAACCAAAGGCAAACCCAAACTAAGAGGTCCTAAGAGTCGACAGATCGCTGCCTCCAAAAGGCCTTCTGTTGAATCGAAGGCCAGACCCAAAAAGCCGAAGGTTTACGTCTCCAGTGATGAAGAACTCGAAGAACTGACTGTTACTGAACCGAAGACGACAACTAAAGAGAAGACAAATGAAAACAAATTGAAGGCTGACCTCAAAAATGATAAGAACTCGAAAGAGAAGCAATCGATTGCCGACTCGACAACCGATGAGAAGCAGACCAGAGCTCGAAAACAGACCGCAAAGAGAGGCACTAATTCGGGACCGAATAAGTCATCAAAAAAGTCGAATATCGAAAGTATAGCCGAAACGTCTGATAACCGAAACGTTTTTGATTTCACTGATAACGAGGAGAAGAGTGAGTTGACTGACAACAAGACTCTATCAAAACGTAAGTCTATTCCTAAAAAACGTTTTGCCATCGAAGACATGGACACTACTACCAAAGAACCGGAAGTGAAGACAACTATTGTGAGTAAACTGAAGAGACGGTTCCAAAGTGAAGTGCTTTTGAACGAAACGAAGGAAACGGAGCCCAAAGTCGCAAAACAGAAGCCGAGACCCAAATCGAAGGTAACTTTTGTTTGAAACCAAAGTTTTATTAAAACTTTTTTCTCTGTTTTGAAGCAAAAACCGATTTCTTTAGTCAATGAGTCAGTGGAAGAGATCTTTAAGAGACCCACTTCTCCGACGCCTTCAGTGGTATTGTCTGACAGGTCGAGCACTTCCTCAACTAATTCGCGGAACAGGACATCGTCTACGGAACGGAATAACCAGAAAACAGTTGTCCTGTACTCCGGTTTAGACGAAAATCAGAAGAAAAAGATTGAAAGTGTCTGTCGAGAGCTCGACGGAGAGGCTGTTTCCGATTGGGACGATAGGGTCACTCATTTGGTGATAGCTTTGGCTCCGGAAAGACCCAAAACTGATATGATTTGTCCCCGAAATGCGAAATACATTAAAGCATTGCTAAGTATGCCATCAATTGTTGTCTTTTGAGTCAATGTTTTCATTGCTATTCCTTTCAGACAACAAATGGATCGTTACCTTCGATTGGGTTCAGGACAGCAGTCGTTCCAATCGATGGATGGATGAAACCAATTACGAGATAATGGGCGATAAGACGGCTTCCGAAAGGGGTTTACCCAACATATCGAGGAGTAGTGGTCGCAAACTGTTCGCCAAACGAATGATTAAATTTGATCCAAAGATTGGGGAACTGTTGGCTGACTTCAAAGAGTTTGTACGACTCGGGGGCGGACTTGTGGTCGAATCTGAAGAGGATTTCGACAAAAATAAGTCGAAAACCGGAGTCGAGAAACTGATTGTCGTCAACAAAACTGTGGGTCTTTCCAACACACAGAGGGATGGCGTCAAATATGTGTCTCAGAAGGCGTTTATGGAATATATATCTAATTTCGAAGATATCTAATCATTTGATTCCCTTTTTTTCAGTGAATTTAATCAATTTTTTTGTCATAAAACTTATCTATCAATGAATTTATCAAATAATTATCGATTGAATCGATTCTATTATAATATAAAAATATTTTTCTGTAAATTTTCTATTAATCCTAAGACAACTGTTCAATAAAAATGTATTTTAAAGCATTTGTTCGATAAATATTCCAAAATAACCTTGGTTATTCATGAATTCCCAGATAAATATAATGTTTCTCTCGATTGCAGTAAAAGTTCATTAGAAAAAAGATAATAAAAAATTGGATTAATTCAAAGAAATATATCAAACAATTTAGCCAAGTTAATTTAATTATAATTTTTTACCAAGATTAAATTCCAAAAAAGTAATTTTCAATTAAATTGAATTAATTATCAATAGTTTTCATAATTGAGATAAACCTGTAATTAATTTCATTCATAAATAACGTCAACAAAAAATCAAAACAAACATTTGTTTACAACATTTTTAGCGCCAAACAAACGACTCATTTGTTTACGACATTCAACTCATGAGTTGTTTTGCATTTCATATCATTTATTAAAAGCATTTAATTATCAAAAGATGTCAATCAGTTCCCAGACTAGGAATCAGCTGAAGAAGTTCACTTAACAGGTGTGTTGTCCGCTCTGTGGTAAAGACAATCTACCGATCGAGTCGTTGACCAGTTGTGGCCACTTCTTGTGC
>JAQIXV010001116.1:0-11243 GCA_034700625.1 Tectocepheus velatus
GAGTTCAAAGCAAACAAATAATTTCATAAAACAAATACCTTTTGATAACTACTTATCGACTGTTTATACATCTCTTCGTAAGACTCACTGAAAACTCCCAGTTTTTTGCGAAATTTCTCCAAAAACTGATCAAATGTTTTCATTACTTCAGTCTCGATGTGAATCAATTGAAGGAAAGTCATCTTCTTATCGCTAAAATCATTAGACGTTTTGCAGTTCTCAATAACCTCTTCAAGAGTTGAGTTGTGTTTCATCTGAAGCTCTTCTTCCGATTCAATTGAATCAAACGTTTCGTTGATTTTTGTTTTGTATTCATTTATGTATTGTTTGGATATATTTTTAATTGAATCCCAAATTCGATTACGTCTCTCTTCAATAACCGTAAGATATTGTTTGAACTCATTCTCAATAAATTGTTTCATATCATCGATAAATGTCTCGATTTTTATATCGAATATCGGTTTTAACTGATTTTTCAAATCAGATATTATCTGAGTTTTGGTCGTTTCGTTCAAGTCTTTCAGTTCATCGTCGGTCACGAATTCATTGCTATTCAGCATTTGATCGATTGTCTGAAAAACAAGAATTTTTTTATTAATAAATAAAATAATTTAAAAATACAGACTTTTTTGTATTGTTTTTTCTTTTGTATCAAACATTTCTGATATTCATTCAAAACAATTCCTTTTTTGTCGTCGAATTTCTTCATATATTCTTTGAATAGCGTTTTTAATTTGTCTTTAAACTTGTTCAGATTAGTTGATATCACCGCCTCATCCTTTATCCCTGTCTTTTCCGGGATATCTTTTGTCAATAATGTTTTAAGACTCGAATATTTTTTGATCAGTTCTTCTTGTGTTACAACAGTTTCCAAGATTTCGTCCATTTTTTCGGTAAAAGTAATTAATGACTTATTTATAAGCGATTGAAAAATTTGTTCAAATGATTTCAAATCATCTTGGTACTTTTGAACAATTCTATCGAAGTCTTCATCAATCTTGTCTTTGAGGTCTGACAGATATCCCCTGAAGTTTGGGTCATTTGGAGGATAATTTTTTAATTCAACTTTGTATGCATTTATAGCAGTTGTTAGATTAGTTTTGTGAACTTTATTCAACTCATCTGATGATAAAGTTTTATTTCCTGCTAAAGACTCGTCCATTTTCTGGAATGCAATTTTTATATTTAATAAGGATTCAATTATATATGAATTAAAATATTGAATTACCTTGTTATAAATACTTTGTGCATTTATAAGTGCAGATTTGTATATTTCATTTTTCGCTTCAATACTTTTTATCAATTTTGTTTTGAAATCTTCGTATAAACAATTGATTTGAATTTCAAAATTTTTGGCCCCAATTTGGAAAAGGTTATGAACTTTCAGCGGACAGGTTTCCAGTTCTTTAATTTTCCGATTTTTGAATGTCTTATGACTTGACTCCAGGGCGTCAATTGATTGAAACAAATGAAATATATCATTCATTTCTCTATTATAAGTGTCGAGGCTTTGACTGAAAATGACTTCAATTTTTTCCTTAATTTCTTCGGAATTTTTTGAATTCTTATTTTTGAACAATATTTTCGATTCCTTCAACTTTTGATTGCATTCCAAGAAAAAGTGTTCATTCATTAGTTTGTTACCGAAGTCTATTTGGGACTTGAATTTATTTATCGTCTCATCTCTTATACATTTTTCCGATTCTTTGAAATTGTCTCCAATTATGAAGAGGTTGTCTTCAAAAAGTTTATTCATTTCCTGTTTATAATACTCGTTGACAAAATGTAATGACTGAGCCTTTGATTCTTCAAATTTATTGAATTTATTGATATTAGTTAATCTTAATGAGCTTACACAATCTTTTATAGAATTTGTCAGCTAAAAATATATTTACCATGTTAATTTTTATTGAATAAGTGATAGGTTTGACTCACCTCTAGTAATTGTTTGTCGAAAAGTTTTCGCTCTTCCCCACCAATTATCTCATTGAACGCATCGAAGGCATTGTTTTCCTCTTTAGTAAACAATTGTTCCAAAACCATTTGATCTACGAACTGATTGTTTGCGAGTTGTTTGTTGAGGACATCCGTAAAATTTGCTAAAATATTTGCGACGGAATTACTGAGTACCCGATCCCTTCGTTTTTCATTTTCGAAGAAAACTTTTTTGCAATTTCTCTCTAAATGTTCAAACATTTTGTCTTCAAGTCTTTGATCATTTCTGGTGATAGTGTTCTCGAAGTCTTCGACAATTTCTTTCTTCAACTCTTTATTTTTGTCGTCCAATTGTTTTCGAGTAACAAATGGTTTGCTTTCAATAAATTGTCTCAATTTAGACAAATGATGTTCCTATTAAATTGATTCAGTCACAAAAAAATTAGTATATTCAAATTGAATTCGATTAAATTTACCTTGAGCTTCTTGAATATAATAATGTCTGAGAACTTTTGATTTGCCTCGATTATATCTTGAGGAACCGGTAGCTCTTCTTTGTTGAAGACCTCTACCAAAGTCTCGATCTGATGAAAGAGCGCTTCACCTGTGATGGGGGTATTGTTAACCATTTTGGTGACCAACTCTTCAGGATTGAGGAAACATTCGATGAAATCCTTGATTTTCTCCCTAACTCTTTCTCTCATATGAGAGGGTCTGCCGTCGAATTCGGGAGTTTCCAGCGTTTCGCCGAAACTTGGCATCAGATAACATGAAATATCTTTAAAACACTTTCGAATGTTTTGTCTGACATTCTGTGCCTCTAATGACTGATTATCTCTGACAACAAACTTGTCATTCAGATAGTCTTCTCCCCCTTTCTTACCATATTTATACTGTGAGGGTGTGTTCCAGTCTCGTATGAGGAAGAGCTTGGAAATTGTAATTAAATTAATTTTTGATCATGTTTAAAAAATTTAAACACCTACCAAACTTTGAAATGGTGTTCTCTCATCCGAGCTATTATTTGAGGCTCTCATTCCATATTCGATATATGAGTTGAGTGTCGAAAGAATATCGTCTGATATTTGTGTGAAAACATTAACAATAAGATAGGAAGACATCAAAAGACTGATCCCGACTATAGTAGACCAGTCCCTTTGCGTGAACGTGTCGTCAAAGAGACCCTGGGTGTCAATCAGTATGACGGCAATCTTTTTCCCATTAGATTGAGTTAATTTAAATGGCTTTGAGGCCCAGAGCCCAAACGTCTCTGGTTTTGTAGAGGAACGCCATCTGAAGCCATTCGTTGAATCGTTGAAACCTATTAGAAAATTTATTGAAACTATAACCTGAAACCTGGTTTTGACCAGGGTAGATAGTACTCACCCTCCAACATATCGTTGTCATTCCCCATCCAGTCGTCATTATTCGGGTCATTGAGAAAACGGCACATATAGTTAAGAATGAATGACTTTCCCTGTAGTGAGGGTCCGATTATAGGTATGACCACAACCTCTGTATTTATTATGGGCTTCAAAAGTCGACGCAATGCATCCAATTTGAGGAAATATTGTGAGCGTCTCTTTTGACCTTGGACAGTGTGTATCTCAAGGATATTGACCGGCTGGAATTTAGATGACTCGGAAGAATATTCCTCGTCATCTCTGTAAATAAGTAAATAAAATAAATTGATTTCGATTTAATGCAAAATGATATTTAATTCAAGACTCACTCTCCTATTGAAGCCATTGTTGGAAATTTATAGATTCAACAAAAATATTTCATCGTATTCAATTTTTGATTTAATTTGTTGAATAACATTTCATTAAATGATTTTATTAATAGAGGCTAAACTTTTGATTACGTTGTTTTATATGATATTTCACTTGAAATGTGAAATTATATAATTATATCTAATAATTTTGTTATCAAATTTTCTTCAAGAATTTCAATATCAACTCTACTGTTATTCAATTAATTTTATCTTTCAATTATTTATTTAAGTGAAATGCTTCCAATGATTTTCTTAAAGTCAAAAGTTGCTATGAATTATATAATAAATTTATGATATCTATAATCAATTTTTGACATTTTATTCCAAGAATGAAAAGTTGATAATATTTATAGAAAAACAAAATCTTCAGCAGTCATAAGGTAAGGGCAAAGTTCTTGGTATAAGTGTTTTGATGAGAAACTATTTCTCTTGTGTTACGAAAGGTTTGACTTTTAGTTAAAGTCTATGTTTTTACATAACTGTTCTATAATAAACCAAATTTTAAATCAATTTCAAATTATAATCAAACATGTTAGTGTCACTTAAGTCATTAGCAATTTAAAACAATGTAAATTGAAATTTTAATTCAGATTTTTAAAATAATATTTTAATCGGTTTTCGGCTGTTGTAATGGCTTCGGCACAGCCTCTCATTGAGAGATCAATTTACGGCACATATTGTCTCAACGAAGAACTGCTAACTCGTATCGTCTCTGAGTCTAAAGACTGTAAAAACTGTAGAAAACCATTGCCTCTGATAGCAGTCATAAGGGAAGTGAAGGGCAAAGTTCTTGGTATTTGTTTTCACAAGTGTTTTGATAACAAACTATTTCTCTGGTGTTACGAAATGTTTGGCTTTTATTGAAGTCTATGTTTTTTCTCTCAAACATTTGTTATTAAAAATTCCAAATTTAACCAAGTTCAACTGAATTTAATCTTGTTAGTGCCTTGTTAGTGCTCAGGAATTTTTCTAAGGTAAGTTGAGCTTGATAATCATGTTGATTTTATTTATATTTTAAACAGTTTTTAACAGTTGTAATGGAATCGGCACTACCTCTCATTGAGAGGCTGATTGACGGCACATACCGTCTCAACGATGAACTGCTAACTCGTATCGTCTCTGAGGTTAAAGACTGTCAAAACTTTGCATTGATTTCGACTTTTGGCTCAAATCAGACCCTTTTGTTAAACTCTTTCATAAACTACTTGAGCGCCGGTAGAGCCCAGAGAGAAAAATGGCCCTCAAATTATGACTTTTTAAATGACGATGGCTTTAATGAATCCTATCAGAAGAATGTTTTGGTCAGAATGTGGTCCAAACCATATATTATTGAAAACTTCGGACAAAAGACTGCAGTCTTTCTGATGGACTCAAACTCATCTCAGTTATCAGATATGAAACAAATCGAAGATATTTTTGGTCTATTGTTCAGCACTTCCTCAACATTGATTTGTATCAAGGAAAAGGGTTATCTTGTAAAAAATTTAATCACACTCTAACCAAGTATAAAATTATCTTATCAATTAATTTTATGACTTCTTAGGCCTCAGAAGTGGAAGCGTTGATCAAAAATGGAGAAAATAATCGAAATATGTTTTCAATCAATTCATTCGAAAGTATACTTCATTTGATTATCAATTGGGACCCAAAATGTGAAGAATTCAAAGACAAACAATACTTATATGGATTCAAAGGCGGACAAAGATATATGTGCAACGAATTTGAGAGGCTGTCTTCAAGTGATTACTTAAGACAAAGCAAATGCTTTTTAATGCCAAAGGAAAGCGTCGAAAACAATAATAATAAGGATTTTTTGAAACAGATTTCGATATTAATTAAAAACAATTTGTTTAATATCGATGAGATTACTATCAAGAAATCACCCGACAATAGAATAGACCTCTCTATTCAACAAATGATGGATTTGTTTCACGAATTTATCAACAAGATCAATTGTAAAATAATTTTAGAAATTGTAGAAAATATACAACCAATTGGTAATTGTTTTATAAAAACAAATTACTTCGTTGAAATATCAAATGAAAGGGAAGAAAATGACATAGATGACAGAACTCCTAGCAAAACATCCAGTCGAGACAATTCAAATGTTGGATCGTCAGTTATCATTTCACCTCAAGATGTTAAGGTCATAGTTACCAAGGAAAATTTTGTTTTAACTAAAGTTGAAGTAGAGCAAGTAATTAGTCATCCTGAGCTAAATATTCCTGATGACTTGTGTTCAGAAAAACAACCAGATCAATCGATGGAATTATTGCTGGTGGAACCGATCACTTCATTTACGGTATTATTGAAATTTAACTTTAAATTATTTAATAAGATTTTATTCGTAGAATTTTTATCTGGATCAAATGAATTCATTAATCAAAAACGAACATGTAATGAGTGACCAACTTCATGTTCATCATGATAAATTCATTGAAGAGGTCAATAGGAAACTTTGGCAAACTTATCCATTTCAAACAATTTTTGAAATCAGGGTCAAATTGGATGAGCAATTGAAAACTTATTTTAATGATTTTTATCAAACTTTGACCGTTATTGAAAAAATCCAAGAGATATTTATCAGTGAAATCAACAAGTTTATCTATTCCGGGATCAAATCAAAATACGATCTTGAAACAAAAATTTCAAATCTGGAAAAAGAGTTATTAAGATCATTTGAAAATGAAATTGGAAGCACACGTCTTAGCAAACAATTGGAAAATACGACAGAAAAGGTAATTGCCAAAATAAGCTACTGTATAATGTATAAATACTAATTTTTTCTAAATTTATCTTGATAAATTTTCAGTTGAAATTCGAGCTCGACAAAGCCAAAATTGAAATCAAAGTTTTCCAAAATTGGTTGAAATGTGTCAAAGATTTCTGTGTATCTGAAGTAGAAAAGTACAAAGCTGAAAAAGACAAATTCATCAGGCTGGATGATGAATACGATACCTTGGAAATTATCAATTTTCTTAAGAATGAACTCGACTCTAAAATAAGGCAATTCAATGCATATTTCAAAAATCAACAACAATTTGGAGAAAACTACAAAGCACAATTCGTTTCTGTTCGAGAAGATTTCATATTGAAAATTGAACAAATTAACCGAGAACTTATCGATGAATACCTCCTATGTGATAGTTTTGAGAAAATCTATCAAGAATCCCAAGACGGCTACGACAAAGAGATGCTAAAATTGATCAAGCTCAAAATTGATTCACACAAGTTTGATATATTTGAATTAAGATATAATGAATCGGATTTAATGTCCTTTCATATGAAATCAAAAAACTATTTATTCAGACAAATAAACAAAACACTTGGCGTTGAAGAGGAAAAAATCCACAAATTCAGAAATAGTTTCCAGCAATTTGTCGAAAAAACATTTGACAAGAAGAGAGACATTTATAAGGAAACCATTAAATCTGTGGAAAACTATTTGAAAGATTGGAGAAAGGATTTTGAAAAATATTATTACTTCGAGGAAATAAAACCGAGAATAAAACAAAAAATCAACAGAAAGCTAGATCAATTGAACAGCGATCTTGTTAGACCATGCGAATTATTATTCGAATTTGTTTCTCCTCATATTGAATTGGAAAACAAGAAATTTGGAGAAACAAGGAAAATTGAACATAATAGAATTTTGCAAGAGATTGTGCTCCACTATTATACGACAATGAAGGAATTCATCGAGAACAGTTTGAAAAATAAGCAATTCGAATTAGACATCAACGAAAAGCACAACAAAATGAGTTTGGAATTATTGGATTCACTGAAAAAACAGCTAAATATCAAAGATTTTAATAACAATATTCATCTAATAAGCATTAAAATAGAACTTTCTTCAAGTTTGTTAGAAACAAAAATCAAACTTGAAGTTGTCCTTGAACAAATCAAACTCTACAGGAAGAGGTGGGTTCAAAACCTGCTAAATGATCAAAATATGACTAAACAGAAAATATTCCACTTGGAACAGATGAACAGAAAGCTCATCCAGAAAATTAATCAAGGTGAGCTAGACTCAATGATTGAAAGACACATTGAAATCTGTTTTGAAGATATCAAACAAAAAATTAATGAAATCAGAGCCGAAACCAAGAATATAATTGAAAATACATTCAACAAGTCATTTGAATTATTTAAACAAGCATTCGAATATAAACTGAGATCCAGATATTTTATCAAAATTCAATTGGATTTGATGTTTGAAAAACTGTTTGAATATATCGACAATAAGTTGAAAAAGAGATTGATATTTGTCGACAAAGAGACTATTCATTACATACATTATTCCAATAAATTCAAGTCAAATCTTGATGAATATTTCAAATGTACCTCGGCAAATCACTCGCAAAAAAGGCTGAACGCAAAAGTTTTCTCAAAACAATTAATTGATTCCGCGATTGAATCATATGATATGGATTTAAACATCAAAATCAATTCAGAGAAAAGTCTAAGAAAGAGAATTTTCCAAGAATATTGTGCCAAGTTGAAAGAGAAGATATTTTGTGAACATGCTCAAAAATTGATCAAAATAAATGATTATTTTAGTGACAAATTTTATCACAATTTGTTGTTTAAAACCCAAAATCAAATCAAACAAAAAATCGAAGCTATTGATCAAAGACTCAAAGAATTGGTTGAGAAGAAAACACCACGAGAAACATCAATGGTGGTTTACTTTGGCCGTAAATTTCTCCATGCTATTTCTAATGAAATAGATGAAAACCATTCAAACTATATGACATCATATGTTGAGAACCCTAATTGTGTGGCCATCACTGATAGGGTTTTGGTGGGAAACGAGGCTAGAATTTATTACAATAATTCGAAAAAATATTTGTGGAAATATTTCGACATTAAGTCACTTTTGGGGAGGAATCAAATCTCATCGGAAGAAAAAAAGGGAATCCCATTCACGGTGAACACCGAAAATAGGGTCAGACTTTTGAGTAAACAAAATATCTATGACTTGAGCATCGAATCGTTGATCGCACTGCAAGTGATTGAAATGAAGTCATTTATTGAGAATCAGTTGAATGCTGTCGTAACCAGAGGTGTGTTCACTGTTCCCACGCATTACACCACGAGTCAGAAGAATGCCATCAAAGATGTCGCGACTATCGCCGGATTGGATTCCGTGGAAATAATCACAGAAATAACCGCCGCTGCCATCGGTTTTGCACTCGACAAACGAAGATGCGATAGACAAGTACCGACAAAAGTACTATTCTTAGCAATCAATGTTGATTATATCGACGCAGCCGATTATCAAATAACTGGCAATAAAATCGAATGTCGGGGACACTATCATTACGAGTTCAAAGACAAAAGCTATTACGAAATGATCGAGGCCAGAAACGATACAATCAAATATAAAACTTTGTCAAAAAAATTGTTTTCGAAAGCTTTTGGAAAAATCCCAAAACGTTTGGCCAAACAAATTGTTATTATTGGTTCCTCCGATTGCGTTGAAGACTTTAAAAACTATTTGATTGACAATCCTTACGACTACGGATGTCGTGTTTATGACTACAAACCAATAGAACTTATTTTGAAGGGTTCGGCTATTTTTGGAAAGAGTTTAAAAAGTTTTGATATCACAGGAATGTCTCAGTACTCAACTGATTTTGCCATTACTTTAGGCGATGGCCGCTTAGGTAGTAAGAATCTGGTCAAATTAAAATATAAGCTTCCAGTCTGTAAGTCTTATACAGTTACGCCAAATCCCAAACACACTGTTTTTCCAATTAAAATCACCATCGAAGAAGCAAAGAAAGTTGTTGCTTCTTACGTGGTGAATGATACGGATGAGAAACCACGCTCAAATTGGCATTATTCCGAACACGTAATATTAACTAGCTTAGATGAGTTGGGAAAAATCGAAGAGTTATCGAGATTGATCAACTACAACGGTACGGCTACCCGCCATCACGTGGTCAAACGAGAAGGGCCTGGTCTCAGCGATGAAGAATTAAAGGATCAAATTAATTTAGTCAAGTTATTTTTAAATTCTGATCAGACACATTTGAATGACAAATCGAAACCTGGCAAAAATGAAAATCAAATAATGATTGAAACAGAACCTGAAAATTCATCGAAACTATTAGAAACAAATCAGTTGAGGGAAGACTTACACCAATATTATGATGAATTCAAAATACGATTCGATAGAAACACAGATTTGAAGCCATTCTTCAAAAAACCCATTTTGGAGGCGTTGACGGAAACATTAAATATTGTTTTGAATCCAAATTCGAGTAATGATAAACTTATCGATCAGAAAATTATTCTTGGTAATTTTGAAAAGTTTCTAAAATAAACCACAGGTTTAATGAGTTTTGAATAAAATTTTAATTTTATTTAATTTAATATTAAATTTAATTATTATTTTTAAATAAATTTTATTTTCTTCTGTTAAATATCGCATCGATTTTTTGAATCCAATTGGATTTGAATTTTAATTTGTATTTTCCTGCGAATAAAACGTTTGATTTTAGAACAAGATCAATTTTATTAATTAAATTTAACCTGTTGCAAAATATTGTTACGATTCGCCCCAAACGGGAACCGAAAACGTAAACCCGACTGTCCTTAAGGGACAGCTATCGCAAGTGGTAAGGTGCAACGAGCGGTTCCCCGTGCAGGTCACAAGACCTTCCACTCGGACAGCTCACGATCCCAATACGATCCCATAAGCAGAAGATGGTCAGCACAAGGAGGTCAAGGAGGGCGGCGAACAGAAGAGATCAAATCGACGACGCAATAAATGGCACATCAGGGGTTACTCCGAGGTGTGGGCGCAGACGACAAAGCGATCCACAGTCAGTTGAGAACGAGTCCGAACAGAACGGTAGACAACCTGTTAGGGCGCAGGGATCTGGAAGTACTGCGAGCCGAGTCTTGGATCAGCAGATACGAGAAATCGAGGAACTGGCACTGAGTGATGAGAATGCGGTCGAGGATTTGCGTAGGAAACAGGAAAAGGAGCGAAAAGTGGCGGAACTTCAGCTCAAAGTTCAAGAGCTCCGAAAGGCAAAGGAGTTGCTAATCAACGGTCAGAGCAATTGTCCGGGTGTTGTTCTGGTCGACAACTCGAGCTCAACGGAAGAAAGTCAGGTCAGTGATGGTCAGGGACATGGTCAGGGAGTGGAGCGTTCAGGTCAGAGGAGTGGTCTGAATGGTGGCACAAGACTGCAATCGACATGAAGTGTTGGAAGTGGCGCGAACTGAAGCACGACAAACAGCAGTAGCGCTACGAATGGCACCGACAGCACAGGTGTTCAAACAGAGGCCACCAGAGTTCACCGGTAATTGGGAAGACGCGGTTCTGTGGCTTAAGGCATACAACTCGAGGGCTCTCATCAACTATTGGGGGAACGAAGAGAAGGCAAACCATTTATGTACAGCACTGGTCGGGGAAATTGAAATTGAAATTTATTGACCGGAAGTTCATTCAGCTGTAGCTGATTTTCAATGAAGCCGGGTAAAGAAAATTAACAAAAACAATACAAATATAACAATA
>JAQIXV010001117.1:0-11232 GCA_034700625.1 Tectocepheus velatus
CTGAGCTCAAGTGAGTGAGACTGAGGCAGGTATGCGATGTAACAGTGCTTTTCCGGTTCCGCCATAAACTTTTCCATAGCCGCTGAGACCCCTATTACTGAACGCGTGATCTGGGCTGAGGTCAGGGCAATACCCTTGGGTTGACCCGTTGTACCGGAAGTGTAATTTATCTATGTTTAAAATAAGTTAGGTGAATTCTGTATAGTTTAATTACTTGATAATTTACATCTGTAGTTCTTCTGGACCAAACACCATTCCATCGATATCTATATCTGATTGTTGTTTACCCTGATTGTATAGCTTTGAAATTGCCAGGAGTTTGATATTTGTTGGAAAAGGTAGAGGTAAGGCGAATTAGATTTTTGCTAAATAATTATTGTTGTATTTTTTTAGAAAATTTGTCCATATTAAAACTGTAATTTTTTCAGATTTATTTCTTTTATACTAGACCATTTACGTTAAAGTAATAGTTGGCCTAAAACACCTGAAGGTTTATTTTGTAATATTTTCATGATAATTTTTAAAAATATTTTGATAATTACAACAGAATTCGAACTAATTTCAAGGCTTCAGTGGGTGAAAGGCTAGTTGAACAGCACATGGAACTTAGCATCTTGTTAAAGTAACCGATGGGGACCACATACCGCCAATAATTATTATTTTAACTTGAAAAAATCATTATAAACGGAGCTAGTTAAAAACTGTAATTAGTAAAAGTTTCCTATTTTACTCAACTAAATATCAGATAAATCATTTTGGCCTAAACTCATCAGTTGAAATTTTTCAAACTCACCTCCCTCAGTGCAATACGTTATATAATTAATTATCCAGGTGAAAATATCCGCAGAAAATTTATATAACCAAATGTCAAGTTTGATTTTTTGCAAATTTGAATTAATACTAGTTATAAAAAAACCAAATTTAATATTGGTTACAGTGTTTAATTGTATAAACAGAAAATTAAAAAAACCATGGCCTTCTACTTAGCAACCAATGTGAAAAGATGATTTTGAAATCTGTATATAGATTTGAATTCTCTATTTTTGTTACAGTTTTCAAAAATTATTCAAATATGATAGATTTAATCTTGTTGACTGTAATGTTAATGAAAATTAAAGCTAGAAATTAACAAATTATCAAATTCAATTTGCACCAGCTAACGAAGAAGTAATTTATATGTGGCAAAATTTTTTTCCGATTAAATAAGATTTGATTTAATCTTGTCAATTTATATAAACTGTAAATTTGATGTTATTTCAAACAATAATTTAGCAAATGAACAAGTTCATATATTTGGGTTTAAAGCAAAAGGACATAATTTTTATTTGTTTTTGTGCCGAAAGAAATCTAACATAAGGTAAACGCACGGACAACAATAGAGACTGATGCTTTCACCTGGCTCAATAATTTTAAAATCTATTGACTGAACGAGGTTAGTTTGAAAAATATAACCAATACTCCTGGCCGAAATGAAATTATTTTAAATTCTGTATTGTCAAAGAGAAGTGTCAAGTAATTATTACAGTTTTTAAACTAGCAATTTCGAAATTAATTTTCTTTTAATTATTCATTTTTCATCTAAAGTTAATAGAAAAACATATTTCATATTGAAGCTTGCATGAATATTAATTCATATGATAAAAATCTTGTTCAAATTAGTTGCCTTAAAACGCATTTTACTATAGACATTATCTATGACAATTTGAAAATTAAGTCTAATTAATTTTAAGTTTGATTTTTTGCAAATTTAAACAACTACATTTTACAAGTACAATTTACAAAGTATAAAAATCCAAAAATTAATATTGATTAAAGCGTTAATTGTTTAGACAGAAAATTAAAAAAAACCATGGCACTTTGCGTGTATCCCAATGTTAATAGATGATTTTGAAATCAGTATATAGATTTGTATTCTCTACTTTTGTTACAGTTTTCAAAAATTGATCAAATCTGATATAAGCCAATAATTTAATCTTGTAGATTGTAAAGTTGGTGAAAATTTGAACTAGAAATTACTAAACTATCAAATTCACATTTTGGCTCCTCAATAAGATCAGTTGAAACTTGGAAAAACTAGTTTAATTTATTTTTGGTCATTATTCATAATTGACAATCAAGTTTCAAATTTAGTATTATTATTAATAGAATTTTCTTAAGAATTAAACTAATATCGTAATTGATAATTAAACAGATTAAATTTCAATGTCATGGTACTTTTAAACTATGATATTTTTAAATGGACCTGTCTTTTCTAAAATTTTTGAAACTGTTTACTGAATTTACCGATTGCAATTTAGTTTGACCAAGTTCCAGGGATATCACAGTGACCTAAACTGTTCTTGAAACTTCACCGCGAGATACACAAAATAAAGTAATTCCTCGAACAGACATCCCTAACAACAATGAAAACTTCGGTAAATTCATCGGTGGGTTCGGCTATAGGCAGTTAATATCAATAAACTGTAATTTTTTAAACAATGAGTTTTGAATTATCATGCAACAAGTTGAAAAACCTCTGGGCTGCAGAAAAAGAAGCGTAATTTTACCAGAAACTTTCACCAACCTAGTTAAGATGAACCTGGTTAAGACTACTAAACAATAATGTTCTGCTGTAATAATTTCGTACCAATTAAAAGGATCAACATACTTTTTTCAAAAAGTCAAAATTAATTTAAGACCTTGGAGATTTCATACAAACTTGACAAAATAAGATTTTGTATCATTAGGCTTTCTTTCTCCATGTTGATTTGTTCCATTAAGATAAAAATAGTAATGAGTAAATATATTTTATGTTTCATCTTGTCAATAATATCAAAACATTTAAAGACTGTAAAGTTAGTGAAATTTTAAACTAGAATTAAGCAATTGAGTAAATTCATATTTTTGGTACTTCAATGAGTTACATTTTTTTCTGATTGAATCTTGCAAAAACAAGTTTAACTAACTTTTGATCATTATACAATCCTGGTTGTTAAATTAAACTACAAGCTGTAGTAAAATTTTAAATAAGAATTAAACAAATATTCTAGTTGATTATTTTTGGAGAGTATTAACCACTCAATTTAGATTAAATTCGTAGTTTTCCTTGATTTTTTTAACATTATCTTAATTTCTAAGGTCATTTGTCAATTTTTTTCTTGAATTAACGAGTCTTAACGAGAATACTCGAGCAATCAATCGGCGGTTTCAACAAAATATAATGTTGGATATTTCATATTTTACTATAAGCTGGAATTTTTAAATTATATTTTGCTAGCCTTTAGCTTGATAATCCAATTGATGAGTATGGGAAGCAGATAGAACAATATTTAAACCAATTTTTTTCATTGAAATTAAATTATCAGGGTGTTTTTAAATTAGTTATGAATTATTTATCAATAAACTGTAACTTTTGTGAAGTAATTAGTTTTAAATTATCATGCAAGAGTTGCAAAACTTAGATTTCTAGATACAATCAAAATTTTTATCAAAAATCTAAATCACCAATCAAATGAAGTGTACCTGTAAATAAAGTTATTAAATTATAATATTAATAACAGCATTTAAATATTAAACAATAACAACAAATAAATTTTCAAAACCAATTTTTAAATTGCTTTTAAAATTTTTATATATAATAATATTTAATGTTTTTGTTACAGTTTTGTAACTTTTCAATTCTGATACAAATATGTAAAAGATAAACTTCAGTTAAAAGTTTCAGCTAAAAGCAACAAGCTAATATTCGGAAATTCAATAAAAATTAATTTACGATTGAAATTGTGTTGTTCGAAAAGCAGAAGAAAATATACAATATTTATTCTAGCAATAGTAAAAGTACAACGGCAAATTTCAAAATCTTATCATGGTGCAAACGAACAAATTAATTTTTTTTCTTGATAAATTAATGATAAAATTAATACCACGGTAATGATTAATAATTATCATGGTCTCAATCAATCACATCCAGCGTAATGAGGAATGTATTGAACTAATCTAGGTGTTTGAAAAAATTATCTTAAATATGTTTGCTGAAATAATTAATTTTGAAGTTTAGTATTAAAGAGGAAGCTAAGTTAAAATTTGAAAAAATAAAAATAATTGTTATAATGAATATTAAAACTTATTTAGAAGTGAATTGGTTAGTTTAGAAAAATATTCAAATTACCAGGATATAATGAAATAAATAAAATATTTTGTCCAGTGTCCATTCCTTAATTAAAGAAACTAAATTTTTGTTTTATAAAAGAAATATCTAATGATAAGTTTACAGGTTTTAACTGGATTTGAATTTGACTGGATGCTTAAATGTTCTTAACAAAAATTAAATTATATAAATTTAAAATGTGTAACTTAAAAACTTAGAATAGATTTTCTAGTGTTAGCTAACAAAATCGATAAAATTAATAGAGAATCCAAAATATAATGATTATTAACAAATTCGGCGTCTTGATTGACCAAATAATCTTGATAACAATTTTTTAGATAACTTGAACATAAAATTCTGACATTTTTACAGTTTGTAGTAACGCCTCAACGGTTACCAAAAACGATAAACTAACGGAAGAGTCGTTTGTCGGGACAGAGGACGGCATGCGTTGGTTCAGAACGGGTGACATCGGACAGGTGTGTGACGACGGAACGTTTAAAATCATTGATAGCAAGGTTGATCTAATTATCAAATGTGCAGTACATGTTTTTGAGTAAGGTAAGGGTTTCGATATAAATTGACAGTACATTTTGTGGTGCACATGATGTCGGTGGGTCAGCCCTATCGTCTGCTATACAACTTACATTTTGTATACTTATAATTATCCTTGCTCATAAAATATTCAAAAATGTAAGAGGACAGCAGTCCAATTAAAATTCTTTATTTTGAAATTGGTATATTCATTTGTATTCTACAACTTTGTTACAGTTTTATTAAAATTCTTTAATTAACATGAAAAATAAAAATAAATTAATTCAACTTTAATTCTACTCTAAAATGGTGCAAATACCTTGGTCCAAAATATGAAATTATCAGATTACATCTTATCAATTAATTTTTTTTACAAGATAAAAGTAACATTTATTTTGTAAGATTAAAATTTTGAATTTTCCACTTTGATTTTAAAATAATCTGAAATTTACCAAAAAGTTCAAAACAGTTTATCGTAACAATGATTTCAATGTGCTCGAGCAAGTTTTGATTAGATTTTGTTTTAGTTTTATAAAATTTTAATATCATTCAACTTAATAAAGTCCTAAGTGTAAATGATAAATGTTATCATTTTTTAAGCAAGGTTATTTAGTAATTAACTTAGGTAGTAGTTAGTTTATATATATTTGAAAATTTTGTTCAAGGTAATTTTTTTATATTAAATAATTGATACAATAAAACTGTAATTAAGTTAAAAATTTACATTTGAAATATGCAAATAATGACTATATAAATTTTTGGTCAAATAAACACTACTGGGGGCGACTCTTAAAGGAACCACCTGGAACCACGGAACCACCGGAACCACCAAAGTGGTTCCGCCAACTGGAACCACCAGGAACCACCCGGAACCACTGGAACCACCCGGAACCACTGGAACCACAAAACTCCACCCAATTTAATAAAAATTCCAAATAACACCTAGCAAAATCTTTGATCACATAAAATCAATGAAACATGATATCTTTATAAAAATTATATTCTTAACAGATGTTTGTAATTAAATGGTTACTAAAAAATATAAACAAAATTTAAAAATGTTTTTATTCAAGAGGTTATTACTATTAATTAATGTGTTGATGATAGCTTCGAGCTCGCAGTCATCTGATGATAGTGAAAGAATAATAGATAAGCCAACTGATGAAATACGTAATGAAACAGGAATTTTACATAATAATATCATTTAATTAATAAATGGTATTTAATTGATATATATTTAGAGTCGAAAAACAAAACAACTTTTGAATTTAACAAGATATTCAAAAAATTTGACAAAGCACCAAAGCCAGACAAGGCACACAAATATTTATCGAAGAAAAAATATCAAGATAAGATCATGATAACGTGTCCATTAAAGGGGAAAGGAAGCGAAAGTTTTCTATACAAAAATGAAACTAAAGACAACAAAATACAAATTTGTGATTTATATAGTTGGGTTAGATCAAAATGTTCAACAAGCGAAAACATTATGAAAATCAGATATTATTTGCGGAAACCCGGGGCATCAAAAGCCAAAGATGGTAGATTTTCTCGTATTGTTTATTATGACACAAGTGTTGAACCAAAAGATAGAATTTATTTGATTGTTTACCTTGGCGATGAATCTGTTTATGAACAAAAGAGTGCCATCGTCAAAACAATCACTAAAACTCAACCGAAAATATTAGATGAAATAAAGTCAAAATCTAAAGAAACGCCACAAAAACTTTATTCAGACCTGATGTCAAAATCTATAAAGACCCTTATTGAAAGCAATCAAATCACATCTGATTTACATAGAGATACATATTCTCCGCCCAATTTACAACAAATCCATAACATTCAATATCAAGAAAGAATGAAAGATAAAATTTCAAAAGATTTCATCTACAATGCTTATGAAATAGGCTTGGTTTTAGAAAATTTCATAATAAAATTTGAATTACTTCCAGAATTTTTGATAATTTTCGGTGAGTTCACTTCATATCCTACTAGAACTTTAATTAAAATATATTTATTTCCTAGGAAATAAACAAATGATTGATTTGACTAAGAAGATGCTGCAAATTGAAGATAAACAAAGATACCCTGATATATTATTCGGTTATGACACTACTTATCGTATGAATACCATGCTTAATTGTTAAAAGTTAAAATTTTTCTCTTTTTAGAAATGGGAAATTTTTTTATTTCATCACTAACGTTGAAAAATGTTTTTCTTGAGGAAACACCAATTTTCCCAGTCATTTTTATGTTACATATGACGAAAAAAGGGTCTGCACATGAAACATTTTTTGATCAGATGGCAAAAATATTTGAGAAGTTTAAGCTGGATAAATTTCCAATAGTGACTGATCGTGAGAAAGGAATCACCAATGCAATCAAAAAATGTGACATGAAATTAGTTGTATGTACAAACCACCTTAAAAGAGATGTAAAGCTTTGGTTGAAGAAAAATTCATCTGTTTTCCCAGACAAGAAAGCGAGTGAAAAATTCAAAAATATGATAGATGATCTTCTCAAAGCTGAAACATTCAACGATTTCAATTCCACAAGAGAAGAAATGATTGAGAGTTTCTCGAACAATGATCGAGTCTTGAAATATGCAAGAAAAATCATGGAAGACATAGAAAGGTTTTGCTCATATTTTGACTACAAAATTTATTCCGCTTTTAAAGGAAAATTAGCGACATCAAACATGTGTGAATCATACAATTTTATAATGAAATCAATGACAGAGTGGAAACAAATGAATGTTGATGGAATTTTACTCGCTTTATATCATCTTCAAAATTACTTTTTAAACGAGTTTGAGAGAGCCAAGAGAGGTATGGGCAAGTTCAAAAAGAATGAAAAGTATCCGGAAAACATTGAAATCAGTGTGAATGAATTTGTTCCCCTCGAAGACATTATACACCATATCAAACTTGAAATACAAGAAACATCTATTAATATACGTGACAAGGATAGGCACTCAAATAATTATTTTGCAAACATGGCAGTCAAAAGAGGAGCAGTAAATATGGGGAAAGGCTTTTTTACAGTTCAATCCTATGTTGATAAAGACAAAGTTTATATTGTAAAACTTTTTCCAAAGAAAACTTGTTCTTGCAAACAAAAGTCAAGGTGTTACCATGTAATGGCTGTAGAAATGCAACTTGGTTTTCATGACCCTGAATGTCTAACAGAAATCAAAATTTCCGACTTAGTTTCTACAAAAGAAAATAAACATGGAAAATCTGGACAAAAACATTTTCGAAAAATTGATCGAGACCTGAATTTAAAGTCAACGGATACAAACAATGAATCAAAACTCCCTGAACCACTTGAATCAGATCTCAACGAGTCATCAGATAGTTCTGAATATCAAGAGAGTGAAACAGAAAATACCGAAGACATCCAGAAAGAATATGAAAATGAAAAGTATCTTGGTAAATTATTAGTTACTGATGATAATCATATTTCATCTCATAAATACTCCAAGAGTTCAAAGATACAAGAATGGTCAAAAATGAAACTAAGTGAGTTTAGGACAATGAAATTCGAAGGAATATTTAAATCAATAGAAGCAAAGACATATCTAACCACAGACATAATTGACCGCGCAATTCAAGCTCTTTTTAACAAGTTTAATTGCTCTGATATTATTGGCTATATGTCAGCCTATTCAATTGAATGTGTATTGAAGAACCTGAATCAATTGGTTCAAAGAAATGTCTTTCACCATAATTTGCTGAACAAACAAGTAATTTTCGTGCTTGTTTACAGCAATCATGTTGATTATCCGATAAAAAAGCATTGGTTACTTGGTGTTATTGATTTGAAGAACAAAAAGTTATCAATTATTGATTCACTTATGAACGGAAGGCGACTGAGTAATTACTCAATTACATTTTACGCATTATTCAAAATAGTTCAAGTTATTTATTCTGTGGAACCAATTGTTACCTTCAATCAAGCTGAATGGGACCTACAAATGTTTGACGACAGTGGACAACAAAAAGACAGCGAAAGTTGCGGTCTCTATGTTATATCAAGTGTCTTTTTCATCCTCTCCAATACAAGACTGGCTATCATTGATTATGTTAACAGAATGAGATATTGGGTCAGAAATCTAATACAGGAATATTATACTGAACAAGATACATTTCCAAAAATCGACAAACTAAAAAATGTCCATTTTGATGAACTAATCAAAAGTGATATCAAAATTGAAAGATCGGACCCTTATTTGGTAAATTTACTGGAAGAAATTAACCATGGTTATTCTGGATTAAAGTGCGACTATAATGAGTGCGAAGGTCTGTCAAATAGTAGCAAAAACTTATGTGTAGTTTATCGGAAGTTTTATCATCCTGAGCATTATCTGTTTGAAGAGACAAAATCATTCTTATTTTATGTTTGTTCACAATGTTTTATTTATTATAATTTATAAAACTGTAATAACCCCTTTGGAATGTATCTGCAATGTATCTCAGAATTTGCCTTATAATAAAATGTTTGTTGAGTACCACACCCTTTGTGTCCAGCAACTTATTCTTCACCAAGACTCTATTTCTTAGTCTTATAAAACTACCATAATTATTGAGTGTTGAAATACTATTAAATAATTTTAAAGAATAAACAAGCGTTTAACAAACACTATAACCATTCCTGCGTTAACACCATTTAATAAAAATATGTTTTCAATATTTAGTTAAATTAATAAAACTTTATTTGATAACAAACTTAAATATGAAAGACCAAGGTCTCAAAGTTCACTCATATCCATGTCATAGTTATCTTCAGGCTGAACTCGACGAAATGCATATCTCTTGTACTTTTTGTAACAATAGAATACAGGAACCATTACCATTGCCAATATAACCAAGAATACAATAGTCCAAACTGCATTCTTCAACCAACTTGATGACGGATCTTTTTGTTTTGTGACATCAAAGCCATTTTCAGTACTGTATTGTGCTAAAGCTTCTGTAGTAATGACGTCAATTTCGGTACTGTTTTGGACTGGTTCTGTAGTAATGACGTCATTGTCGACATTTTTTCCCGTTTTTAATTTTGAAAATAATTCTAGAACTTATATTAATATTATGTTCAAAATTGAATAAAAATACCTTTCACAGTATGGCTGAAGTTTCTGGATGTGACCAGATCTCCAAGAACTTTAAATGGAACAAAGGAACTGGTTTCAGTCTGACAATTATAAATTGCTATTATAAACAATAAAAATATAATTTTTGCCATTTTTAATTTCAGTTGAAAAACTGAAATTTATAATAATGCTATTCTATCCACTTTCCCCCCATGATTGATAATAAAGAGAATGTCGCTCCATACAGATTCCATGGTAGCTTTTCTATGTCTATGGGCCTATGCTTTAGGGAACACGGTACTCATAAATTATAGTGAGGATGAGCCAGAGGGGACGGGTACCCTAAAAATGGTCCTTTACAAGAACTTTCTTTATTATGAACGGAACTTTTATTTTAACTCTCAATGTCTTTGATAATAAAGAGAGTTCAATTAAACTTTCAATAATTTCAAAAATGATTTTCATAATTTCAAACTCATTGTTATGTATTTCAACAATGCAACTGAAATTCATTATAATGCTTAATTACAAGCTTGTTTATTATGAATTAATAATTTCAATTTAATTTATGAATAAAACATCTGTTTATTAAAAAAGCGATTAATGAACATTATAACCAGTCCTGCGATAACACAATAAATGAATACTAAAAATATCAGCAAGGTAAAAAATTCATATAAAATTCATTTTATTTACCAAAATTCAAAATTGGCGAATTTATGATCTAGGTCATTTTTGAAACCATTTTTGTCGTTTCAAGAGCCATTGAAAAACTGATCGAATGCTTTGTGGTCGAGATAATTGTAATAAAATTTTCATCTTGTCTAAAATTTGGTAAATTGTTGGGTGAATGAATAGCAAGGTGATATTCAAAGAAGCGGTATGCAGGAATCCACGAATATACTTGCCGATTTTAAGTTTATCAAGTTTTATTGCAGTTTAAGTTAAAGTTGAGCAAGTTCAAATTTATAAGCAAAGTTATTTTGCAAGGAGACGACTAAAAATGCTTTTATTTTGTTGTTATGAAATATAATACCTTTCCATTTGTTGGCAATCAGCCCTACCTTTCCTTTACATAAAATATCAGCAAGGTAAAAAATGTTCATCTCATTTGTTTGATATATTTCTGATATTAAATTAAAAGTATATTTTATTGACCTAGAAAATTTATTTTGAAAACTGTAATTCTTGCTTAATTATTAGTTTATTATTAGCATTTTTTATCAAAAATAATTAATGGAATACCATTCCATAGCGGGATCTTTTGTGGAACTTCTCAGGGAAGTTTCAATGCAGATATTTGTTTCAACCTGGTTATTGCACTCCATGATAGTGAGACAGACGTATCGCTGGTGAGCCAGGATGCAACCAAGCTCATTTGCTTTGCAGTGATTCACACAGTTCTTAGCCAGGCAAACGGCGAAGGAGAAAAACCTGCCGCTCATGTTAGTGACCAGGCTCTCAAAATCAATGTTCGTGT
>JAQIXV010001118.1:0-11224 GCA_034700625.1 Tectocepheus velatus
TAAATATTTAATTGAAATTCTCGTGAAATCAATAAAACCTCAAAACACTTGAATTTGACACAAATGGGGACTAAAATCACTAAAATTGAAGGAAAACAAGAGAAGGGATCGCAATATGAAGAGATTCCTCACAAAGACTTTCAAATACTTCATTCAATTGGAATCGAAATCAAAGAACTGATTGGTTCGGGAGAAGTCGGTTCTGTGTATCGGGGAGTCTATGGAAGTACTGTCAATAGTTTGCGAGATTGTGAGGGACAGCGATTGGATGTAATCGTTGGACAGGAGTTTGCCCTCAAATACATTGATATAAAACAAAGAGAAGACTTTGAGTTAAGGAACGGTAGGTTCGATAGAATGGCAAACATTCGACGATTCGTCGAAACAGAGAAGAAAATGAGACCAAAGATATCGAACTCAGACTTACTTGAGGTCAGCATTTGTCTAAATTTAGGCCAAAGTCAGACCATTTGTCTCAACTCCGATCCACTCAAACCGATTCCATTGGAAGAGATCGATGTCCGGCCCTCTTATGATCGCATTTATCTGTTAATGGATTTCACAAAATACGGAAATTTAGAAAAATATTTACTCGAATTGAGTCGAAAGGGGTTTACTGTCAGTCAAATCGAAGCCAACATTTGGTGCAAACAATTGCTGTCATCTCTCAAGTATTTGCACGAATCGGATGTCTTTGATGTCAACATTAAACCTAAAAATGTCTTAATGTTTGACAAATGGATCCCTTCGTTGAACAATACATATGTTGTCCCAAAACTGTCTGACTTTTGGATGAATGACTTCTTCGGAGACCTAATACTTGACAATCAAATGGACAGAAATGAAGACATAAATGATTCGGAAGAGGAAAGAGAAGAAGAGGTAAACATTTAATTGAAATATTGATTTACTCACAAAATGATTGTTTCTTTTATAGTCATCCGACTCTCAGATCAATTTCAATGACAAACAATTGAAACAAATGAAAGACATTTATCTTTTGTCAGACATTTTTCGCCAAATTATCTCAAAAACTGAATTCAAAGACGAATTGAATCGAGACTTAGCTCTGGATTTAATTGAATCGATGCGAGACTTTTGCCACAAACGGTGCGATCATTACCTCAGAAACAAATGGTTCGGATCCCAAGAAATGGCCGAAAAACATATGTCTTCAAAATATTTGAGAGAATTGTTTATAAAAATTGATTGAATTTTGACTTTTGATTATTAATTTGTTAGGACTTACCGTCGATTCAAATAAAACTTCAATTTATATCAAATTAATTACAATTAAATTAAAATCACTTTTAATTTGAGTCATAAATCAATGACTTATTCAATGAGTCATTGAATGAATCGTTTCATTGAAAAACATTTGATTTTTATGAATGAACTGAAATTCTCATAAAGAGTTGTAAAACAGTTTTTACTATCAAATCAATAATTAATTACTTTTTTTCGCTTAATTTGATTTTAATTGAATTGATTTAAAAATCTTTTAATTTGATAATTATTTGATCGAAAGGTTTAATAATATTGTAATTTCAATAAAATTAAGTAAATTTGAAATTTTAAAAAAATATTAATTTTGAGAATTTCCAAAATTGATCAGTTTTGAAAACTCAATATTTGATGAATTATTGAGTTAAAGTGGAAATTTTGAAAATATCTTGATTAATTCTCAAGTTATAAAAGATTCCAAAATGATTTGACAAAATCAGAGCACATCAAGTTTAGACTCAATGCTAAAACATTTCAATGCTTTTCAGTTTTAGGTCTATGGATAACAAATCGCAACCCAATTGCCTCTTCTGTTCTCATTTCAAAAACCTCCTGATTTATCCCTTAAAGACCTTCCATTTAATTAAAATAAAACATTATTTTATTACAAAACTGGCTAGCACAGCTATAATTCATCAAAGATTATTCAATTCTAAGGGAAATATCAGATATTTAAGAGATTTTTCTAATTTTTAAATTTTTATTTTATTAGCAAATTTTGGGCGGGAAGTGTTTTGGGACCAAACGGATCAACAGATTGTAATGAAAATTGCAGGGTAGTTTTATCATATATTCATGAGTTTGTATGCTGAAACATTTATCTCAGACTATACCAAGAGCTGAAATATCAAAAAAGTTTAAGAACTAAGTTGTCGTTTATATTAGGTTTGAAGGATTGGTTTTGGGGGTTTTCACCACCTTAACCCCCATCGATCTTGATGTAAATCTAATCACAAAAACTATGAAGCTAATGTGTCCGACTGAGACCTCAACCAATATTATACCCCTCCTAATAACGATTTTAACCCCCTTTTCTCTCTTAACTCACAACATGAGGTACAAGTCAAAGGATATGTGATTGCAATATAGACCTCATTTGAAAATCAATTTTTGTGTTTCCGTTAATTTAATTAATTATTAAAATTATTTTTGTCAATAAAAACATAAAATAATGTTAAATAAAGACAAATGTCTATAAATTTTACAAAATTTTAAATTATTTTAATTAGTTTTAACTAAAATTTGTAATTTTATAAAACAGAGCAGAGAATGCGCTCACCTTAGGTTAGGTTTGGGTTAAGTTTGCCATTGAGTTAGCATTGAAATCAAACCTAACCTAAGCTCAACGTTAGCGTTAAGTCAACACTTTATGTGATTTGATTTCATATGAAAATAATAAAACTTCAGAATTCTTTGAAAATGATCAAGATAAATTTGAGATTTTCCCCAAAATTTCATAACTAATTAAGTGATTATAATTCAAAGTTAATCAAATAAATTGGAAAAAATTATTTTCATTAAAAATTAATTTAAATAATTAACATAAGTACATATAAACAACTCACATAAAGTGACTTTAATCATTGATTAATGATATTTACCTCATTATAAAAATTCTTTTATCTGTTTTGTTTCATAAAATGCTTTAAAAGTGAGCCAGGCTGACCCATGAGCCCTGACCTTAGCAAACATATTACTAAAAAAGTTTATTTAATGTAAGATTTGAATGCAAGCGACGATTAACTGATGAAATAAATAAAAAATTATAGACAAATACTTACTGAGTATTACTCATTTATAATTGACTTTTAATTTGAATTAAATAAAATTCAATTCAATATCTGTTTAATCAATTGATGTTAAGCGTAGAAAATGCTTAGTTTTGGACCCTTTTTAAGAAAAAATTCAATTCTTGTTTATCTTTTGTTTTAATTATTGTTAAAAATGTTTGATATAATTAAATAGCAATCATTATAAACATTATAAACAAAAATTAATTTTAAATCATTTTATTTAAAATTTATTCTCGAAATGAGATGAATGTTGTATTTTATTGAATAGATTTTCAATAATAAGAGCATTTGATCGAATAAATTGCAAAATATTTATAGTATTTTGACACAAAATTTCAGTTTTAAAAACTTTTTTGTTAACAAATCTTTTGACAATACATTTGAGACAATTTTGACACAAAATTCAAACTAAAACTTCAATTATATATAAATCTAAGTATTTATCGATTTAAGCGATTATTGATTTCAGTGACTAATCAACTGAAAAGTCGTTCTAATTATATATCAGTTATATATATATATTCAGCACTAAATGAAGTAATAATTAGTTATTATCAGAAAATTCAAGTTTTTTTGTCAAATATTTGAGATAATGACTACAAAATATTTGGCGACAAACTATAGTCAAGTGATTGAAACAAATTGAGACAAAAAAGTTGTTAAATCTCGAGTAAAAAGTCATTAATCATAAAAACAGTGATTAAAATCTCGAATTGAATATAAATATCGATGTATTCGTACTTTGATTTGAAATTAAATCAAAAAGAAGTCATAAATTGGTTTTGATTTTCAAAATCTAACTTAAAATAAATGAAACAAAAAATAAAAACAATTATTGCTTACAATTAGCTGTCAATCAAAAAACAAATACATTTTGAAGGAGTGTATCGTTTGAGAAACAATAAATCGATCGATAGATTCAATGAACAAATATTTAGAGAGAAATGAATTTTTTGGCAAAACTGTCGATCGTTTATATAAATGGATAAAATCAACGATTATTTCAAATTTTATATAATTTATAAAATCATTGGAGAAAAACACAAAATAATGAAATGCTTTCAAATGTTATATATTGCAATCAATAGGAGAGTCGGGTAATGAAGGGGTGGACCTCTCATTTGGAGGGTAGTTGTCAGCTGATGTTAACTCACGACACACTAGATATAGGGTTTTGTGGTGAACCCATTTGTGTGAGAACTTTGTCGAGCCAATGGAGGGCCCCGTGAAGGTGGATCTCAATCCAACAGGGGGTCGACGTCACATCTTGTCTGTGATATTCAGCCCCCCATCCCTTTACGAATGACATACGAATTGTGCACATTTTGGTCAACTCATACACAGATTCAAAGCCTAATATTTAAAAAATATATAATTAAATTTGTGATCAAAAAAGGAAGTGTTGTGAGGGGACAGACCCTGATTGACGGCTTGAGTCAAAAGGCTGGCGAACTCCGCGTTATTGAATATCTTTAGAGTACAACCGGAAGGGATTTTGCAGACAGTCGTCGGATGGAAGCCATGCGAGTGATTGCAGTTTCGCGACTGAACGAAGATTGCACTGTCAGACAGACACTCAGCGAATACCTCTCCCCCCACATAATACAAGTGCACACCTGTTCATGGGTTTAATTACACAATACATTAGAAGAACATATTATCAAAGAGTCAAATGTTTTGTCAAATCAGTGCTTAAAGTGAATAACAATTTAAATTTCAACACAAATTGTGTTTATTTGTCACTCATTTGAATATAACACTAATTATATATTAGTTTTCCGATGTTTGAGGAAGGGTTGCACCAAATTGTTACTATTGGAGAGCCCAGGGTTCACATCGGGAGCACAGATATGACTCAAACAAATCAAATCACGTATTGAATACCTTTTCCGATGTGTCGTCGGGTGTTCTCAATGGTTGAGTTGCGGTTAACGTTTGAGAGGAGTCCCAAACAGAAACGATTGTTATTATTGGACGGATCTGTGAAGCCATCGATAACTATGGAGTTTGTCTGTGCGTGAAATACTTCACCCACTCGTGAGTTCAGCTCATAGTAGGCAATAGAGCACCAGTACTGCGGCTCCTGGTATGCAATCTGTTGCACGTCTGGCGGCATATCTGTTGTGTCCATTGAGTTGTCGTTCGCTATTGGGTTGTCCTCTCGTGGAGAGTACGCCGGAGGAGGAGTTTCCGCCACTTTTCGGGTAAACAAAAGTTTTAGATTTAGTTTTGACTCAAATGAAAATGAATTTAAACTAATAAACTAACAAGGTAAAACAAATGGCGATTGGGGGCCACCCGTTGAGCTTATGTTAGACCCGGCAGGAGAGGGAACACTCAGATTCAATGAGTTTTGAGAACCATTTGTCGATGTCGTGAAACCGGTGGTCGAATAGGAAACGTTGTGAGGCATCGCCGGCTCCGGTACCTAATTATCACAATTGGTTTGCAATTAATTTTCATTCGTATATCAAATCAATTAATATTGAGATAAGTTTTGTTCAATTAGTACTCAAATCGATTAACAAATTGTATTCAACACTAAAATAATGTTAAATATTGTAAAACAAATCAAATGAATGCTAATTAAGGTTTGATTTTCCGATGTTTGAGGAAGGGTTGCACCAAACGGTACAAATTGGGGAACCCAGGGTTCACATCGGTATTAGCTCAGGTATCAGTCAATTAAAACAATAGACAAATTACCGGATGAAATGTCGGCGCCTGCGGTATATTCATAGACGACGGGTATTCTGAATGTCTCGGAACCAAAACCGGCGGTAAAACTGAAAATAAATGAAAAACAATTGAAATCTTATGGTTGAGTTGTGATGACCCATACCTGGACTCTCCACACGTTTATAGTGATAAGGATTAATGCAGACCTCCTTCTGTTTGGCGGAAAAGGGGTACTCGCAGTGCTCTAATGGCTTCAACTCGTGATGGGACTGGAGGTCAGGCCATCGCCAGACGCGACAGTATATCACGTGAGGCAGACCTTTCCTGTGCGAGACCTGAAGTCTGCCATCAAGTGATCGAGGAATTGTCACACATTTAGAGGGCTGTCCCGGCTGTGAGAGGGCCCGTTCCAGCTCTTCGACGGCTCCCTTTTTCTTCTTTAACTTTTTGACCAAAGAGTCGACCGCTTTTTCGGCCCATTTTTCCTCTTCGTCGCCCTGTTTCCAACCTTAACACACAATATCACATCAATTATCAAATTAATCAATAAATTACTCAAAAATTAATATCAATTTATTTAAACATCAAAAGCGATACTAATCTGAAAACATGTCTATTGTTTATAAAAGTACTAAAACATTGATCGATATTTTGGTACTAAATATTCATTTGCTTTAAAATGAGTTTTCAATTATAATCTATGAGTAGAAAAGGGACCAAAAATTGGAGATATTTTTGCAATGATTTGAAACTATTGAAAGTATGACTAATTGACTAACAGTTGAGGTATTGTTTGAAATGTATTTTATTTGTCGACAATAATCTTGTGGTCAATACTCACCCAATAGTTTCTTAACCGCCGGTGAAGTAAAACTGAACAAAGAGTTTAAAGCCATAGAGTTTTGGCTCTATTTTGAGGACAATTGACTCAAATATTTTAATTAATTAATGAAAAATAAATGCGTTTTTTGTTTGACTTTCACATAAAGGCAGACATTTTTAGCGATTAATGTATTGATCACTAAAATGGCAAAACTTGTTGAAAGTCTTCACACAATATAAGCCTAAACTCAATGAAAGAGTTTCAACAAAAATCTGTTTAAAAGTAGAAAATTTTGGATTACTTTGAATTACAATCAATTATTGTCATTAGAAGACAAACTCAATGATTCAAATTCCGAGAACTGTCTCAACGTCAAAATTTTTATTAAATAAACTTGGTCGAATTCTTCAAATTTAACCAAAAATACATTTATTTTTAATTTAATTACTAAAACTTTGAACAAAACTTTAAGAGAATAATCTAATTAATAGTTATTTTGTTTATTAATATTTGAGTCAAATATTTCCCCTTTTTATCAATTGATGAGTAATTTATTGATTGAAGGGATCACTGATTCACTCAAAAGGGAATACCCTTTGGCTGTCTATCAAAAGACTGCCATCAAGTGGTCACACTGTTAGTCAAATACCCTGAAGCTTATGGGAAAAAAATCAAATTGCCCTAGATTAACTAAAAAGCTCATTTGGGAAACTAGGTCAATTTTTATCCAAAATTAAATGAGACAAGCAAGATCTGTCTTCAATTTATCAATTGCTTGATCACTGATTTGATTCCTTTGAAACACTATCGATAGTATAACTTATACTTTATTTTTGAATATTCTTTGCATTTTTATTATTGAATCATATGTTGATTTAATCAAGATTTTGATCAAGATAATTATGGCATAACAAATTAAAGATCACTTTCAACGTTATTTGTCTTATTTATTATTGAAAGACAAAAAAGTTATCAAAAGTAAAGAAAAAATGAATTTTGATATAATGTTTGAAAAGTATATTCAACTCATTTGTAGAAAATATTAGAATTGATGTCATTTTGTTGTAAAAGTTGAGCGAAATTATTGCATATCCTTATCGTTCATCCGATTTATTTGAGTGACTGTTTGTCTCATTATCTTATATGAGACCTGAGTTATGCTGAGTTGTGCCGACTTTCTCCTCAAACAATTCATATCTGGTTTTGTCACAAATTCTATTCAATATTTATATTACTCTCGACTATCGACTCAATTGTCGCAAATATTACAGATTTGTTGCCTAAGAAACTGCGAATCTCTTCGACTTATCTTTTATTTGTTTCTGTGACTAAACTATTAAATGTGGACTTCATTTGAATTATAGTTTGATATATGATTTTATGTTACAATCATTTTTGAAATCATTCAAATTGTTGTACTGATGGTCAACACTTAGTGATGAATAAAAATCTCCAAGTTAAAGATGAGGAGGTATTTAAGCTATTTCTTACTTAAATTTTTTTAGTAGTACCATGTTCAAATTGAATTAAGGTATAACTGTTTTGTTATCGTTTGAATATATTATTTTCTACGATATAACCAATAATTGAATTAATTATTATTTGAAATTTTGTCATAAAATTAATCAAATTATTTAAAACTATTAGAAAAAGTCTGCAAACGTGAAGCGCTCCTCTTCTTACAGACTAGCGCTCAGACGGTCTGCTCCTCCGCCTCCAGAATCTGTTGATTTATTGACAAAAAGCATTGAAAATAATTCGGAAAAAACAAAACCAGTGGTCACTAAACAGCCGACAAATTGTAAACAAATTTTGGACGAATCCAAAGATATTCAAACGGAACCCATGATTGTTGACCACAAAAATAATGGACAAAATGGACATAAAAGTCAAGAATTTAATGAAAGCAACGAAACGGATAGTCAGTGCTCGAAGTATTGCTGTCAAATACTTTGCTGTAATTACTGCAAGTGTTGTCCCAATTGCTGTTCACTCAAAATGAAACGATTGGAAGCATTTTTTGGTCGCATCACCGAAAGAGTTACCGACTGTAGTCTCAACTGTCTTCGGGTCTTCACTTAATAAATTAAAGTTGATCTTGGTGGTTTCTATTGATTACGTTCTAACACATTCTATTTGTTTTTATTTCAATTAAGAATTACTCAATTTTTGGCTCAAACTAAATATTTTTTATTGAATTAATTAAACTTTTACCTTGCTCATATTTACAATGAATTTGGTAAATTAGCCTCAACCTCCTTGATGAACTTGATCAGTCTTTCATAGGATTTAGTGGCGAAATCGATTATAGTCTTTCTTTTTGTTGCGTCCTTTTCAGTCTTCAACTCGTTTTGAGTCTTTTCCTGTAAAATAATATTTGAATTTTGATTTTAAAATGATTTTGTAATTGACCTCAAGTTCTACGACTCCTTTGGCTAGAATTGAGGCAAAATTCTTGATGTAATCGCTTTTCATTCTTGCAATAACTTCAGTCAAAACATTTTTCGCTTCAATAAACTTTTGGTTTTGAAGTTTGAGATCAGTTGTCTCATCGCAGTTCACATCAATTGCTGGTTTCAATTGTTTTTCAACAAAAATATTAGTTTTCATTTAAAATGATTGAAATAATTTGTATTTTTACCTAAAAATAGAGAAACCATTAAAACTGTCGCAAAAATAATTGATTTCATTTTGAGCTCAAATTTTTGTGTGAATTCACTCGAAAAGAGACGAAATTTGATTATTTTGTTGAATTGGTTTCCACTTATAACACTTGTTTTTTAATCATTTCAAACTAATGAGTGGGTGTTTTCGCCTATTCCTTCAATTTTCTGTAATCTTTTTGTTTTATAAAATTCAATTGTTTGCAGATAAACGAAAGTTGATCATGGTTATTGTTTTATTATCATTTTATTTCATTGTAAGTTAAAATTTCATTTTACAGAATTAGTTTGTTATCATTTATTGTCTATTCTAAGATAGATCAAAATCATTATTTGATCTTATACATTTTTTATCAATTCTAATTAGTAATACATATTTCTGATAATATTTTTGATTATTTTTGACAAAATTATTGGATTCGGTTTGGATTTGAACGTCAGATAATAACTGACTCTTTGGCGACACAATTGTTGATCATCTCTGGAATGATATCTCTTTGAAAGATCACATAATAGTAGACCAAAATCGTCGCCTCTCTTGGGATCGACTTCTGAAGCGTCGTTCCTATTGTTGTTGTAGTAGTCGTTTTGGTTAATATTAGAGTTGGAACCCCTTTTGCCAAACTTAAAGGGCAGACGAAAGCACTCAGCACAATTTGGGTCAGACACTGGACATGCACATTCTGTATTTGAATTTGCAGCAATTATATTGAGCATGGTCATCAATGTCATTAAAGACATGACAAATATGATGTTTCCGTTCATTACTTTGTTCTCAAAATTGAATTCAAAAAATAGTTTTGAGTCAAAATCGTTGACTTAAACCGTATTTGAAAAGAAAATAGAATTACCACAACTTATATGTTGTCGGCCCTTAGATTCTGACAGTTTTGAGTGAAGACCAAATGTTTTTTAAGCAAATTTTTGTCTCAACTTCTGAACTAAAAATACATATGACTTGCGTTTGAAGTAGAGTTCGATAAAAACAATTAATGAATAACTTTTTTCATTAAGATATTAATTATGTAAGAGTTGAAACTTTTTTTGTAGGAGTCTTAACCAGAATTAGTCTCCGGTGTAATTGAAATCATATTTTAAAGGTCATAAGACATAAAAAAGACCATTAAGTTTCTGCTCGAGTTTTGTGTCAATATTTTTGTTAAACATTTTAGTCTTAACTTAATTTTTAATGATATTCTCAGCCAATGTTTAGTCAATATTTAGTCAATAAAAGTCAATTTTTCAGTAAAAATAGTTATTTTGATTTGTTTTGTTTTTCTATTGATTAATTTTGAAGAAAAAATCAAAGTTTTTATGAATTGTGTTTCGAAATGAAATTTGAAATGATATGAAATTCTATGAAATACTTTAAACTTTTCTGAGAATCACTTAATTTAGGATTCGTTGAAAACGAATGCATTCTTTGAAGAAATATTCAATTCTTTGCCAATAAGGAGGAAAGGCTCTGACGTCCGAATGATTGGCATCTTTGAGCCAAAGGGGACTCACTTTATGTTTACATTTCTGGTATAATGAGATTCCGTGAGAAATGTCTATATTATAGTCTTTTAAGCCGTGAATAACTAAAACTGGTCATAAAAACACAAAGAATTAGGGATTGAAAGTCTATATGTTTTAGAAATACCCGGACACGAGACTCGAGATATTCGTTCAATATTTGGGAAAGGGTCAAATGTCCAAGTTGGACGGCTGTAGTTGTAATATGTTCTCAAACCAGACATTAACGCCGCGTGAAGTATAACCCCTCCGACACGCAGTCTGGAGGCCATGTCTATGGCGGGAACGGAACCAATGCTTTCCCCGTAGAGTATAATCCTATTCTTCGAAATTTTCAAACGGTGGACAACATCTTCACAGACGGCTTCCATTTCGTTGTATAAATTGCGTTCCGAGGGTTTCCCAGAACTACATCCATAACCAGAATAGTCGTAAGCGATAACATCGCACTGACATCTCTTTGA
>JAQIXV010001119.1:0-11208 GCA_034700625.1 Tectocepheus velatus
TTGAAAGAGGAAAGGGATGCAATCAACTTGATCATTGAAACTAATTTTTGGAGACTAGTAATACTTCAAGTCCACAATTTTAAAACTGTAATTTTTGCATTTTATATAGTATTAACTTAACAAAAAATCGTTTGCTTGATCTTTGGAATTTGTAAACTGCAATTTTAACAAGTTCAATAATTTTAATTTAACAAAAAAATTAGAACAATACTTTTGGTTTACGACCAGAGGAAAATTTTTCAAATAAATTTTACAACTTATAATTTCAAACTGTAATCTTGTTAAAGTTAAAAATTTAGAGCTTGACCAAAAAATTAAATAGATTATTTTGGATATGATTACACTTAACGAAATTTTTCTCTTAATTTGAGTGAATGCTGAATTTTAAAAATATTTTTTAGATTACTTTGGGTAAAAAACAATGCCTGATTGGGAAATGTTGCTTTCACAGTTTCTTTATAAGCTGTAATTTTCAAAACTTGAATTTAACAAAAAAAAACTAAGAATTTTGGCCCAGAATGTCGGCAGGTTTATTTTACTTACAAATTTATCTTGGGCAAACTTTCAAAACTGTAATTTAAGCAAGTTTTAAAAATTGAATTTAACAAAAAAAAATTTGCAATTATCTTGGACTCCTGCGCCCTTTAACTTTTCTACTAATTTTAACAAGCATAGAATTTCAAAACTGTAAACTTGAAAATTTAAAAAATTTTAAATTAACAAAAAAAGTGCATTTTTAATTTGGCATGCATCTAATCCCTAATCCCTAATCCCTCTTAAATATTATGTTAATTGAGAAAGTTTTGAAATTTTAGATGTAATTTTACACTGTTAATATTATTGAATTTATTAAAGGTTATAGAAAATAATTTTGGATTAATCACATTGGTCATTTTTCTAATACATTGAGCAAGTGGAGTATTTCAAAACTGTAATCTAGTTTTTTTGAAAATTTGAATTTGAAAACATAATCATGCAAATAATTTTGGTTGAATTAGATCTCAAAATCATTAATTTTAGCTAGTAAGAAATTTCAAAATTGTAATCTCTTCAAGCTAAAAAATTAAATTTTTATAAAAAAATACTCTTTCAGTAAAATTTATCTGCGATAATTTTTAATTCAATGATACGTTATGTCATTGTAAGGGGAAAGGTATGCAAACAATTGGCGCGAAAATAGTTTCTTGGCGTTTTCAAATTTGAAACCTGTAATTTTTTCAGATTCAAAAACTAGTTAGACAAGAATTTGAGGAACAATTTTCGGACTTCGATTAAAACCACATTCATTTTTGTATTAAATTGAACTAGTAAAAAATTTAAAAACTGTAATCTTTGCCATCTAACAAATTTAAATTTAACAAAAAATATTAAGCAAATTAGTTTGGATCATAAATGTATGCCTTTTATTTTACCAAATTAAAAAGTCCATATTTTCAAAACTGTAATCCATGCAAGTTTAAATGTTTAAATTTCACAAAAATAATCGAGCAAAAATATCTGGCAAACAATTTGAATTATATTTCTATTAAATTTAGTCAATGCAAAGGCTGTAATCATAGCAAGTTCAAATATTTGAATTTAATAAAAAGATGGAAAAATTACCTTTGGATTTGAGCCCTTACCTCCCTTTTTTTGTTAATTTGAACAAGTGCAAAAATTCCAAACATCAATCTTGTTAAACTTTCAATTAAACAAAACTCTCTAAATTTGCCACGGAATAGAGCAAGCTCATACCTTGGCTTTTGAAAATTGTAAACTGTAATTTTATAAAGTTTTAAAATTTGAATTTGTAACAAAAAACAATCTTAAAATTTTGGGAGTGCTGGTAAATCGATTTGGATTTTTTTCTCATTTTACTATAAAATTGAGCAAGCTCAAAACTGTAATCTTAGCAAGTCCATAATTTTGAATTTAACAAAGATATCGAGCAAATAATCTTGGCCTACACGAACAAAACTCTTCATTTTTCTATTTTATTACAGTTGAGCAAGTTTGTATTTTTAAAACTGTAATTGTGTTTTTTTTCAATTTTAATTTATATGTAAGTAAAAGTGAGATATAAATTTGGTGTATACCATCTATTGGTTTAAATTTCTATTAAAAAGAACAAGAGTAAAATTTAAAGACTGCAATTTTTTCACGTCATAAATTTTAATTTTACCAAAAGTATCAAGCAAATAATTTTGGAGTCGATGACACACATTTTTGTGTTATAAATGAGGAACAGCAGGATTTCAAAAATTTTTGCAAGTTCAAAATTTTAAATTCTACAAAAAAAGGCTAAAAAATTATTTTTTTTCAAACGAAAGACCAATTTTTCTATTAAATTGAGCAAGTGCATAATTTCAAGACTGTAATTTTAGTGCTCTTTAAAATCTAATTTTGAGCAAGAAATCTTAAAACATTTTTGCTAGTAATTTCAAAAAACTTTACAATTTCAAAAGTTAAAAGTTAATTTAACAAAATAAGCTTTCAAATAATTTAGGTCCATCTTGGCCTCTGAGTCATTAATTTTATATAGTACAAGGTTTCAAAATTATAATCTTGTCAAGTTTGAAAAACTTGATTTTAACAACAAAAATCTCCTGCAATGAAATGTTAAGTAATTGAATGGGGAAAGGGATGCAAACAATTGGCTGTTTGATTAAGAATAGTCTTAAATCATTGAAATTTAAAACTGTAATTTTTGCATTTTAAAGAACTTGGCAAAAAAATCGTGAAAATAATTCTGGTTTAGACCAACAATCCTTTTTCTAATTTTAACAAGTATATAATTTTATGACTGCAATCTTATTAATTTTAAACAGAATTCAACAGAATAATGTGCTTGTAATTTGGTCTACACATAACCGTTGTCGTTAAAGTAAGCAAGTTCATAATTTTATCAGATGAAAATTTTTTTTTTCTGTGCATTAGTGGTATAAATAGCAAGATAAATTGTAAGTATAGTCATTTTATTAGTAATGCCAACACTTGAATATATAACCAATTGATTGATTTTTTGAATTTGCAAACTGCAATTTTAGCATGTTTAATAATTTTAATTTAACAAGATAAAAGAAGGAATTAATTTTGGCATTCCATCTGTGGAGTCTTATTTTTGCATTTAATTGAATGAGCATGTAACTTCAAAAGAATAATTTGTGCAAGTTTAAAAATGGTCAAATAATTTTGGATTAATACAAAAACAACGAGAATGTGAACGAGCAGATAATTTTTGATAGATGAAAAAAGAAATTTTCATAAAAATAACATGGTAATTGAATTTTTCCAACCATCACTATTTTACAATTGAAGATAAAAACTATAATTGGTACTAGTTCAAAAATTTTATATTTACAAAATACTCGAGCAAAAATTCTTGGAAAAGTAATAAAAATCATTTTATAATAAAATTGAGCAAGTGTAAAAAAAACTGTAATTAAGACAAGTTTGCAAATTTGATATTAAGAAAAAATATCGTACAAATAATTTTGGAATCAAAAGAAGTCCCGAGCATTTTTTTCAATTGAATTTAGCAAGAGCCGAATTTGAAACCTTTAATTTTTTAGTTTTAAGGTTTTTGAAATGGATGGCTATGTAAATATGCAAGCTCACCAATTCTATATAATAAACATGATAATTGTCTTATTCGGAGTGGTTTTCAATTTGTATTTACATTAAAATAAATTATACGTTAAGTCAGTATATGGGGAAATGGTTGCAAAGGGGTGTATGTATGACAATTGCCCGAATCCCAATTGCCCGAATTTAAAAAGTCCGAAAATTTTGAAACTACAGTTTCCAAAGCTTAAGATCATTCGAAAGGGACTGGCCAATTTTCGTGATAATAGCCCTTAATGATAATAAGCGGATACTTTAACATTAGGTGATATTACAAGGGACTTCAATTTAGCAAGGATAATATACCTAAAATGATATTAAGCGGTATGATCTTAAGCCTTGGAGACTGTATATTCAATTAGTTATTTATAAATTTTTTAATTTAATTAGAAAAAAATAGTAATTGTGCATTACTACGAAATTTCATTTAAAATTTAGAATTTTTATTTTATCTTTATTATAAAATTTAGAATTTAGAATTCCGAACCCTGCCCCCTCAGGCAAAGTCACATATTAATAGAACGGATACACTTTCAGACCCATTGAATTTGTATGATGCCGATCATTTCTTTATTATTAATCACTAGGGGGTGGGAGTGGGGTCAAATGAAAATAAAAATTTGTTAAATAACTAATTATATTTAATAAGTTTCAAAATTTTCGGACTTTTTAAATTCGGGCAATTGGGTTTCGGGCAAATGGGATTCGGGCAAATGGGTTTCGGGCAATTGGAATTCGGGCAATTGGGTAGCAACGGTTGCAAAGATTAACTCTTTGATTGGAATGTGGTAATAGTAGCTTGGCCTTTGAAATTTGTATACTGTAATTTGTATAGAGTCTTAAAATTTGAATTTGTCATAAAATATAAGCTTATGATTTTGGATTGGATCAAATGATTAGGACTTTTACTTATTTTACTATAAAATTGAACAAGCTCAAACTGTAATCTCGGCAAGTTAACAAAAAAATACCATGCAAATAATTTTGGTTTATTTAAATTTTAATTTGTATGGAAGAAAAAGCGAGATATAAATTTGGTGACCAAAATCAACAGGTTTATTTTTCTATTAAAGAGAGCAAGAGCAAAATTTAAAAACTGAAATTTTTGCACATTCATAAATTTTAATTTTACCAAAACATCTTGCTTATAATTTTGGTTTACCACTGATTCGTCACTTTATTTTTTCTATTATAAATGAGTAAGAGCAGGATTTCAAAACTGTAATTCTTGCAGATTCAAAAATTTTAATTCAACAAAAAAGGACTAGCAAATTATTTTAGGATATACAATACAATGGGATATACTTCAATTTTTCTATTAAATTTAGCAATCAAGTGCACAAATTTGAAAAAATGCAATTTTCTACAACTAAGGGGTATAAATAACACGATAATTGACTTATTCTGTGCTTAACTGTAATATTCATCAAACAATTTCTCACAAACACTGAACGGCTTATTATTATTATTTATTTACCTATTTTTATGTCGAGTCTATCATTACATTTGACTCTTGCAATAATTTTTACTGTTATACCCAGTAATAGGTTTTTTCGGTCGTCGGAAAACAATAGTCTATCGAAAAGTGTGTTTATGTTTGTATTCCGGGTGTTGTCCCCATACCTGTGCCAATACCTGAGACCCAATCTATTGTTAACATATAATATATATAAACATTTCTATAGGTTTTCGATATAATAATAATCAGTTAAATAATAATAATAGGAATCGAATGAAAAGGAAAAATGAAATTATAGTTCAATAGGAATGTTGACTAATAGCGGAGCTCAGGGGTAGGCTATCAATGGACAGGGAGATGGACGGACAGGCAGTTGGGATGGGGAACGGCAGCTCAAACTCCAGGTCTAGACTTTGAGTTTAATTAGTTTTGTAATCAATAATAGGATTGCATTCAAGAAAGGAATTACTGTTTTATTGCAAGAGCTTTGAGAGAGAAAAAAGGACCGGTAGTTAACGGTCAGGGATGAGCACAGAAAACCTGTGCTATTGTCTGAAATGCCTGTTCCCCATACCTGTGTTGCGCACAGGACTGACCTCAAGTAGCGGTAATGGTTGTCTAATAATGGGGTAAAGAGCTCAGGGCTTTCACTGCACAGCCATCCCTGTGCTGCGAGATATTGTTCACGTGTTTGCCTGTCGTATGACTCGTCCTAATCGAGTGCCGGTCCCCCAAAAGAAATAAAAATCTGAGGCACAGAATGCGAGGCCTCAATACTATTCAGAGCCCTGTAATGAATGACCAAAGGAGTGGTCCGACCAGAGAGTATACACACACTTACCTACCGGTGCTCCTAATCTGAGCATAGAGTGAGTCGTTTCCCACGTATTGCTCGTTCATTCAATTTTCCCATTTTTCTGATCGACTTCTCCTAAGAAACTGTGATTTTCTTAACGGACTATAACTTTCCCCCTATAAGTGAAGAAGTGCTGTGCGCTCTGTCGACCCCCACCTCTGGCAAAAGTCTGCCAGAGCTCTGCCTCTGGAGATCACATGTCGTGTTCGTCTCAATTGTATTATGAATATCGAGGAAAACTCAGTTTGATTTTTGGGCGGCTGTGTGTGTGTTGACCACTGCTCTACCGGTGCTCTGCTGATGGACTTCTTGATAGGGAACTGAATATTATGAGACACGCGATTAAGTGCCAAACCCTGTGCTCGAAATTAAGTGAAAGTTAAGGCACAGAATAAAATGTTTTGAACTGAAAATTACATACTATTTGAGGCCCGATAGCCATCTCTTGGCCTAAAGACTAGGCTTTTGGTCTATTATTTGAGAGAAATTTTATTCAAATCTTAAGTCTATTAACATATTATGCATTGAAATGACATTTTCTAAGAGTATTTTAAATACTGTTTATATGTTTTTTTTGAGTACAAAGTAAGAGATAATTGACTTAACAGACAGTCCTCTGAATTATTCAAATGAATTGATAGACAAATTTTTAGGTGAAATTATAGCCAAGAGTATTGAAAAATTTGTTTTGAAAAAGTTTTGCACCACTTTCTTGAAAAACATTTTATTTATTGTTATTTTTTGAGCTCAGAATCGATTCTCTAATTATTATTTGTTGTGTTGTTCCCAACGATTAGGCACTGAATATATGGTGTGCTCTCAGACTCTGAGATGTGTGGCTTCTGTCAGCCCCCGGAGGTCTGCGCCAGAAGTCTACGGAGCGTTTCAATCGACTGATTGCCAGCGAAAGGGCTTACATATGATGTGCGCTCTTCTCCCTCTCCTACTGCTGGCACAGGGGGTCTAAATAACAGGTCAACGGAGTGTCGCATATTTGCCTGTCTTTCACGCTTCAGATAACAGACAAGAAGTTCACCAGAAGTCTGAGGTCTGAGCGAAATATTTGACCGAAATTCACATTCAATTCACTCTTTTTTATTGTTTTGCATTAACTCTCACTCCTATTCATTGGACAGCCTTTAGTTTGGAGGACAGGTATCCTTATCTCGATGTCTAATCTGGATGGCTATGAGAGCACAGGTCATTCTGTGCCCAATTTTCTGAGCAATTCTTTAGTACAGAAGTTATTCACCGAATACTATATTATTCTGTTTTTGTTCTGAAGACTGAGTCCTTTGGTCCGCAATAATAGGACCACTCAGTCCTCTCGCTCTCGACTCTGTGGCTGTCTATCCCTTAAACAGACTGTCCCTTAAAGCCTAAGAAATACAATTCAAAGTTAATTCCAGTATTGCTTTTGTTGAAAACCTGGATAACTATTCTTTTGGCTCTAAATCCCTGTCCAATGGATATCAATGTTATCTGTGATGAAGATCTGGAGAAACGATTTTTATGTCTGTTTTGTTTGGGAACTCTCGCTCTCCGCTCCCTCTCCTCCCTCTCTCTCGCTCTCACACACCAGTTGTGGAAATACCTCTTAAGGGGTTTAGCACTGGCTGTGAGTGTCTCACGTCTGGAGTCCCTATTGTTTGACAAAACTTTTGTCTAAAATAACTGAAAACTAGATTTAAATTACATTTTTATTTCTGTCGCTCAGAATATTCGCCACTCATTTCAATGGTGTGCTTATGACTAGTGTTTGGGGAAAGGGGTTCGCAAAACAATTTCATTGATTACTATAAACAAGATTTGAATTTCAGGTAATTTTCCCGAAAATTCCAATGAATTCATTGAATAGATTGAATAGTTTTTGTGGAAATTTCAAAGAAATTTATCGTAAATTTCGGATAACATTTACAACACTAAACTTGAGTTCCAAGAACATAATGATCCCAATCGATCATAAAAGCGATCTTAAGCTGCCATAAGTTGTGGGCTGTTGTGTCCATTTGGCTCTTGGCATAAATTATTATAGGAAAACGTTTTTCGGAGTAAAGCCTTTTCAATGATCGGAAACATTTTTCTGATAACTAACTGATAACGAAATATATCGATCAAAATCATCGGACATATCATCGATTGAGAAGAAAAAGAGTTGAAAATCACTGCCAACTGATCCGGTATTGAAAGGCTTGAGGAACGGCTGCTGTCAGATAGGGATCGCAATCAAAACATAGGGTTTACCTCTTTTTGTGCTCCGATTCTAATGCTATTCAAATGAGTGGGTCTTTCGATGGGATCTTAAAGTTATGAATCGATTTCAAGTTATGATATGTTTTTCCTCCCATTCATTGAAATTCTATGAATATTATTGTGTTTTTAGAGTCAAATTCAAGATTAATTTTTTTCTGAATACTTTATTATCAAGCAAAATTATCTGATTCTTATCTGGTAATTTTATGAATAAAAACTGTAAATATTGCATGAAGTTTAATTTGAAATTATGATTGATCATGGACCACTTTTAATGGCACATAATTCAAGATATTGATCATGCTAATTAATTTTGGATGGCAATTGTAAGATGTAAAAGATAAAAATAATTGTTCAGATGTTCATTACCAATTTTTTAGTAATATATTTTTATTAAATACTCAAGATAATTTCAATAACTAATTTACAGCTTTGCAGGGTAGAAATACTTTTTGAAATTGATCATTCCATGGCTTAAGAGGACAGTTGTCTCATTGAAAAGGAGGCAATTTTTTTATAAAAAGATTTGATAAAAACTGTAAAATTTGCATGTTAACTTTGTTTGAATTAGCATTTAGTTTAATTTATATATTTGGCCAGTTTCAGATTCAGGCCCAAGATATTTTTTCATATACATTGAAAAGATTATAATTTCATCTAGCTTAATCATAAAAAAATAAAATCAGGCATGTTACAAACACTGTAGAACAAAATAGATTTCTCTCGGTAGTTTTAAAAGAAATTTGTCATCATTTTTTGCATATTTCCAAGTTAAAATAAATCTCAATTACAGCTTTAGTTTTACTAATAAAATAATGTCTATAATTATTGAATTCAATTTTAACTTAAAGCAACATTTCATTAAATATTATTTTTGAATGTTTTATAAAAATGATCTTGGTGAAATCAGAGAAGTAGTTTTAGAGTAACTCGTTGTATGATAAGCCATATAAACCATGCAATATGTCCACCATGTCAACCATGTCCAATATAAGAAATTGATCTATAATAAGGTGATGAATTCCTGGGTAAACGTTGTTATAAGAATTTTATGAAACGCGAATTTGGACAGGATTTGCAAGATGCTCAGCCATTATGGCGACTATTCAATAAAGTTTTCAATTAATTCAATGCCAATTCAATATTAATTCAAATGTTTTTCAGGTTTTTATTAATTTTTATTACAGACCGTAACTTTTGCTTCATAACTTTGTTTGACTTAGCATTTAAATTAATAAAATTATTTTTGGGAATTCCTCGCTAGGTGATTTTTAAGTTTTTCCAGAGGATAATTTTACACATCTTACCTAATCTGTTACTTATTGCATGATGAATTTAATTTAATTTAAATACATTGTTGAGGCAATCCCTTCATAACTTTAAAAGCTGATATCATTATAAAAGACCGTAATTTTTGCATGATAAATTTGTTTGAATTAACATTTAACTTGATATAAGAGTTTTGGTTTCCCTCAAAATTCGATTCTTTTTGAGTTTTTTTTAACGGATTATTTTACATTGCTTAATTAATTAAAATAATTATGAAAAATCATAAAATTACCAAGTACACGAATACGGACATCACATGATAACTTCCTCTATAATGGAAAATAGCTGCATTTGTTCATAAAACTGTAAATTTTTGCATGATAAATTTGATTGAATTTTAGTTTATCTTAGTAATCCATATTAGTTTTGGCCAATTGTGTCATTCTAAGACAAGATAATTTCACCATGTATATCGTGAATAATTGGAAACTGTAATTTTATTGTTTAATTTTATTTGAATACCAGTAAAATTGATTATTGAAAGTAATTGACCTTTTATCACGAAGGTTTTTTGCATGCTAGAGAATTCAGTGCAAATTCAGTATGAGTTAGAGAATTGAAAACTGTAATTCTATACTTTAATTTTGTTTTGGTACTGGTAAAAATTACAGTAAACAATGTTGGCGAGTCCTACAAATGGATTTTTGCTATTTTTGGATTTTAAAATTATTAATTTGTAAAGAATTCTTTTCCATTTAAGCTAGGTGTAAATAATTTAATAGTTAAATGTAAATTACATTATTAGAGTTTTATATTTTTAAATAAATGTTTTAGTTATAATGTTTGAGATAAACTTGATAAACGATCTAGCTTAAATTTATAAACTAAAGAATGTAAATTTAGACTTAGATTGTGTTAGAATACTGTGAAACATATACATTAAAGCGCAGAAATGATTGATCTGGGAAAATTGAAATCTTTGTATATTAACTAGATTAGATATTGACAAGTGCAGATCATTTCATTAGATGAATACTTGTGGAAGATAATTAAAATATAAACGATTTAGTAAGAGTTATGTAAAAATAATTTGCTAGTTACAAAATTTAGGGGAGGGTTTTGTTTGCAAAAAAACGTTTATTTAAAACTGTAACATTTACATGGTGACTTTATTTGAATTTGAAGTTTGTTTTAAAATTTTATATTTAGGATAATTCTTAGATGAGTGCTTTTAAAATACGTTTGCCTAGTTTATTTTTGATATCTTGTTTGTTTTTAGCAATTCACATTGTTTAAAAAAATTAAATACAAATTGAATTTGAGATAATTTATAGAATTTAGACACAGCTTAAGAATAAAAATTGAAGACTGTAACTTTTACATGATAACTTTGTTTAAATTATCATTTAGGTTAAAAATGTTACTTTTGGAATCCGTCTGGTGAACCATTTTTCCAGGTATCAATTTTTCACACATTTTACACCGAATACATCGGACAGACACTACTTAATGAAGAAATTCTGTGCAAAATATTCAGAGCTAAGGTTTGCCTCAAACAGTATTGAAGTCATCCCTACATAACGTTGAGACTAACCACTACTTAGTCGGATATCAGTGTCGGAACCGCTTTCCAAGACATGAAAGAATGGGTGCTCTTGTCTGGACATCAACACTGATCCTAAATTACTTAAATGTGCATGATAAAAGAATAGTTAGGCTCTTTCACACCCAATATTGTTATAATAAAACAAATGTTATATTTTAGATA
>JAQIXV010001120.1:0-11184 GCA_034700625.1 Tectocepheus velatus
TCTTTGTCTTTGTTTTCATCCTTTATCTTATCTTTGTCTTTATCTTTTATTCTTTATTCTTATCTTGTCTTTGTCTTTGTTTTCATCCTTTATCTTATCTTTGTCTTTATCTTTTATTCTTTATTCTTATCTTGTCTTTGTCTTGATCTTTATTCTTATCTTGTCTTTGTCTTGATCTTTATCTTTTATCCTTTATTCTTGTCTTTGTCTTGATCTATTTCTTATCTTATATCTGTTGTCTTTATCTTTTAATCTTAATTTTTATTTATCCTTTATCTGTTATTCTTTATCTTTATCCTTTAATCTTAATTTTTATTTATCCTTGTCTTTTAATCTGTTATTCTTTATCTTTATCCATGATCTTGTCTTATCTATATCCTTTAATCTTAATCTTTATCCATTATCTTGTCTTATCTTTCTTTTCACCTGTTGTCTTGATCTTTATCCTTATCTTTATCTTATACTATCTTGTCTTTGTCTTTATCTTATCTTTATCCTTTATCTGTTATTTTTGTATTTATTTTTATCCTTTATCTTTTAATTTTTAATCTTAATCTTGTCTTTATTCTTTATTCTTTATCTTATCTGTTGTCTTTATCTTTATCTTTATCCATTATCTTATATCTATTGTTCTTTAATCTTATACTATCTTATCTCTTGTCTTGTCTTATATTATCTTGCTATCCTATCTTGTTGTATATCCTATCTTGTCATCTTAATCTCATGTTATCTTTATTTCCACCTGTTGTCTTATCTATACCTCTTATCTTATATTATCTCTTGTCTTATATCTGTTGTCTTTATCTTTATCTTTATCTTTATCTATTTCTTATCTTATATCTGTTGTCTTTATCTTTTAATCTTAATCTTAATTTTTATTTATCCTTTATCTGTTATTCTTTATCTTTATCCTTTATCTTGTCATCTTTATCTTTTAATCTTTTATCCTTTATTCTTATCTTGTCTTTGTCTTGATCTTGATCTTTTATCCTTTATTCTTATCTTATCTTTGTCTTTATCTTTTAATGTTTAATCTTAATCTTGTCTTTATCTTATCTGTTGTCTTATCTTTGTCTTTATCTTTTAATCTGTTATTCTTTATCTATTTTTATCTTTATCCTTTATCTGTTGTATTTATTTTTATCCTTTATCTTATCTTTGTCTTTATCTTTTAATTTTTAATCTTAATCTTGTCTTAATCTTATCTGTTGTCTTATCTTTGTCTTTATCTTTTAATGTTTAATCTTAATCTTGTCTTTATCTTATCTATTATCTTTATCTTATCCTTTATCTATTATCTTATCTTTTATATCTTGTCATCTTTATCTTTATCCATTATTCTTTAATCTTATACTATCTTGTCGTATCCTCTTATCTTTTATATATTATCTTATCTTATATTATCTTGTTATCTTGTCTTGTCTTATCTTTTATATATTATATTATCTTGTTATCTTGTCGTATATGTATGTCTTTGTGTCTTCGTGCGGTGGCCGTCTGGCTTAAATGTGGCGAGGTTCTTAGAGGCATTGCATGTGTGTTCGGAGCTTGTTTCTTCTGCAAGAATCTGATTGTGCAGGAAGAAGGTTTCAAGCAGACATTTGCGATTGTGTTTGCAGACATTCGCGGATGGCTCAGCGTGCAAGAGGATGTTGTTGTCTTGTCCGTTGTGGTGTGGCGGTCTGTGCGTGTCGATGGCCGGGGTTTGTGTATTGCGGCACGGATGTATGGCACGTCTCTTGTGTATTTTGTGTCTTGATTTCTTTGCAGGGTGTGCTGTGCTTTCCCAGTGGTTTTCAGCAGGTCTTTCTGGGTCAAGCAGAAGATGGGTTGCGGAGTGGCATGGGACATCCAATCGAAAATGTGGCACTCATGTGTGGTGTAGTACTCATGCGTGATTGTTTTTTCTGTTTCGCGGGAGACCGACTCTCAGTTCTGTTGGCATGGTAAAAATGTTTTCCAGTTCTGTTGGCGTGGTAAAAATGTTTTCCAGTTCGTTGGCGTGGTAAGAATGTTTTTCAGATCTGTCGGCATGGTAAGGTTAAGAATGTTTTCGTTGCATGATAGAGTCTGTGCAGAATCTGTTAGGATCGACGGCGCGTTGCACAGCGTACATTGAGGCGAGGTTGTTGTGTTTTCGCATTTCGCATTTCTGTGATTTGACTGAAGCAGCCATGCTCGAGTGCAGTTGTGAGTTGTGAGTTGTGAGTTTTGACTGTGCCAATTTTGTCTTTGTCTTTGTTTTATTTTGTCTCACGATTATCGAGCATGTCGACCAGCAGACAACATATGGTGCTCGTTCATGTCGTTCCAGGGTCTTCTCGCCTCTTCTCGCCTGGTAAGTATGTCAACATTTTGCGGTGTGTTTTTACGCGTGTTCTTTCACTGTGTTTTATTGGTTACATTGACATTACATCGACGTATGTTTTTTAGTTGTGGTTTCTGCAAAAGGGATTTTTTACCTTAAGGAATTTAGGTGATTTTGCACATATGGTGTTTAAGTTCGTTTGTGGAAGATGGCCACGTGCTAGCCGTTTATGGCCTTCGAGACCATAAAGCACATTTCAGCAACTCAGCCCCAATCAGATTGTGCAGATCGGAGTGTCTGGCCACGTGAATGTGCTGATTCCAGGGACAGGTTCCAGGGGACAATCTACGTCCTCCTCGCGGTGGCCGGAGTGTCTTTTGGTGCAAACTCCGACTTGGATCTAGGTCGTCGCCACGCCAGCTTGATTTGGCCAAAAACACACAAAACACTCAGGGACACAAAACACTCGAGACCCAAATGAGAAATCAGGACAGAATCCGAAATATGCAACAGACACGAAAAATGTGCGAAAAATGTGCGAGAGATGTCCGCCATGCATGCCAAGAGCCGCAAAGACCCGCAATGTCAATGCAAGCATTGTGTGTCTCGGTCACGCCTCTGGTTTGTTGGTTCTGCACCCGAGTGCTCGTTTGCAGCAAGTGTGTTGGAGCGTGTGTGCGAATCTGTGTTGGTGCACGCAACAGGTGGTCATAGTGTAACAAGTTAGTGGTGCGGTGCGGCATTCGAATTCCACACGCGAGAATTCGTGATTGTGAATCCACTGGATTGTGGCAAGGGTCATTGTAGTTCTAGTTCTAGTTCTAGTTCTGGAGTCGATTTCTCGGAGTTGTCGTTTAGATTTTAGATTTTAGATGTTAGATTTTGAGATTTCAAGACAGTGTTTTGTGGGGAATGTGAGCGGTCAATTTAGTTTTCTCTCAGAATTCTTCGGATGGCGTGCGGACCGGTGCGATGGACAAGCCGTAGAGGATTTTGCATGTGTGAGTTTTGTGTATTCTTGGGTTTGTTAGGATTTGGGAACTGTCAGAGAGTTTCTGGAGAATGGTCGGAGAGTCTTTGGAGAATGGTCGGAGAGTTTCTGGAGTTGTGCGTTTTGCCGTGCTGGGGCGTGTGGTGTTGCGGGATTCTCTGGTTTTTTCTTTGATTGTTGCCAGACATGGTGCCGTTTGTATGTGTTCGGAGATGTCAAGTTTTAGTGTTCTGGTGGGATGTGAATATCAGTGATTTGTCGGTAGCGATGCACTGGTCTGTTTGGCGTTCCAGAAGGACAATCCGGGGCGGCAGGGGTTTAGCGAGTGCTGTAGTGCCAATTCGCATTTATTTACCAGTTGCAGCCCTGGCATTATAGTGTGCAGCCATCTTTATTGAATATTGTTGTTTCCGGGTAGTGTATTGAATATTGTTGTTTCCGGGTAGTTTATTGAATATTGTTGTTTCCGGGTAGTGTATGGAATATTGTTGTTTGCTGGTAGATGGCGACATAGTGCGGTTCTTTTAGCAAGCTAGATCTTGGTCAGAAGCCTAGTCTATTGACAAGCCGATGTTGCCGCCAGTAAATATAGTCGATGGTGAGATCAAGGTTATGAGGATGGTAGACCAAGTGCGTGGACGATTTTATAAGAAGAAATTTCACGAAGCTGTATCGAGCTCATGTCACGACGGTTGCATCGAGATCATGTCACGAAAGCTGTATCGAGGTCATGTCACGAAAGTTGCATCGAGGTCATGTCACGAAAGTTTTATCGAGGTCATGTCACGAAAGTTGCATCGAGGTCATGTCACGAAAGTTGCATCGAGATCATGTCACGAAAGTTTTATCGAGCTCATGTCACGACGGTTGCATCGAGCTCATGTCACGAAAGTTGCATCGAGCTCATTTCATTCGGAAAATGAGAAAAAAGATTTTGATACGAATGGCAAGAGAGGTTTGAGAGTTTGAGAATGCGAAATACTTACAGATTTGCAAAAAGGGTGATAATTAGCTATATAGTCCGGGGTAAGCAATCATGCAGGAGACACCGCCACAAAGTCATAAAACCATTTCTGGCTTGGATTTGCATTTGCATTTGCACTTGGATTTACATTTGACCATGACCAGAACAACAATGTGCATCTTAGCTATTTGGACACAAAAGACAACAACACACGGGACATCGAAAACACAACAACACACGTGAAATCGAAAACACAACGTATAAAAATCCAGATCCAAAAACATGCCACAAGTCCTTACGACTCTCCAAACGAGACAGGATCCAACATCAGAATGTTCAAACGAGGCCAAAAAAACATGGTCAGAAACTTTTCTGGCACAGCATCAGGAGGAACAGAAAGACACGACATCACCCTAAAGACTTCGGATCGATGTCCGATTACGTGATTATACTAACGATGTCCGATTACGTGCATTATAGTAAAAATGATGACTTTTTGTATAAAACCCATTTTGTAGGATTTGTATTCCGTGTATGATTCCGCGTATACTTCTTATTTACGTGTCACCAGGGTCTTCCAAGAAGTAATGCCGAATCCGGTTCCTAGTGTCGATTGGAACGAAAAAAATACGAATTATATTGGACTTGGACACCTTATTTGATGTCGTATTATGACCATGAAATAGAAATAAAGTGAGTTTTACATGAAAACTTGTCGTCAAGAAATGTCAAAACAAGTGGTTGGCTTCTCATAGTACTTATTGCACCCTAGTTCTTGGTTGAGGTGGGTTTCTAGCATTATCTTGATTGTCTTGATTGTCTTGCATACGGTTTAAACAAATGCCTTCTGAGCAAATTATGTGTTGTAGGCCGATTATAATGGTTGTGGAGATTACTAGGAACGTTTTTGGCCAATTGATTTTATATACATCCACGCATGTCTATTTTGTATACAGACCAAACTTCAGGTCTTTTAATGATGGTAGACGTTCTCAAGCTAGAAAGAAATGGCAAAATCGCAAATGTCCGAACTCCAAAAATCGCCAAATCGCAAAATCTCTACATCGCCACATCATTGCAAAAGGGTAGTGTTATCCGAGTCCGGGTAGTGTTGATCGGAATCCAGGTAGTGTTAGATCCGAGTCCGGGTAGTGTTATCCGAATCGGGTAGTGTTGCGAATCCGGGCAGTGTTAGATGCGAATCCGCAAAATAAACCGAAAAAGTCAGTTACAAACAAAGAAGGAATACACAAACTTGATGCGGTGTCGACAAGATATGATCTATTGACGACATATGTAAAACCAGGACAAAACATTTCCGAAAATCGAAAACTTAATCGTAGAGCCAAACCAAGATCATATGGGCAGGGAACGTACGGAGTGTAGAAAGTATGTCCAAATCATGTCTCATGTAAACAAAACAATCATTCCCGCACACAAGAACATTATGCAGACGAAATCGATGTGGTATTGCGATACATAAGAGTATCACAGAAGTTTAAACGCAAAAACAAACAGCAGAAAGCCTATTGTAAGAAAAATGAAAAGATAAGAAAGCCTGTAAGCAAAATCAAAACGCCGAAAGTCTGTATAAAGAACAACGACAAGGTATCTTGCACACATTACACAAAAACGAAGCCATATGGTTTAGTTTATCACATTCCATGATTGGTACGCACACACAAGAACAGCAAGAGCATATTAACAAGTGTATTGACGGGGTCAAACGTGTCGACAAATCTCTCAACAAACTCTCGACAAATCTCTCGACATATGCAAGTAATGGACAATATTCTTATTCTTATTCTTATTCTTATTTTTATTCTTATTCTTATTGTTTTTATTATTCCTATGCCTATTGTTTTTATTATATTAGTCCAAAGATTCTTTTTATTATATATGGAAAGTTTTTATTATATATGGAAAAATGCCTAGTTGTTCTGGTTCCGAGAATTTTTTTACGAACGAGTATAACAACTTGAGATGTGGAGATTGCGGAGTTTTGACAAACGAAAACAGTAATGCTGCGAAGTTTTGACAAACGAAAAACTGACTCTGTGTCCAACACCAACGTGTTTACACTGTTGTGCACGATGATGTTATGCTGAATGATAGGCCTGTTAAGTCAAGTGTATGCCACAATTGTTGGTCGGATAAAGTCTTGTTGTGGCAGCATGTATTTATGCTCGTATCCGACAAAGTCAGGGGTAGGATTAGAGATTTGTCTGGTTTGGTTGAGTACAATATATCTAGAAATTCGAAAATAGAAATTAGAAACCAGAAAGTCGCCGAAACTAGAAACCAGAAAGTCACAGAAACTGCACATAGACATGGTGGACGGCAGAATCTACTTTGCAATAAATTATATATTTCAACGAGACTGTAGAGTTGTTTGTTTTTTGTTTTGATCAAGGCTCCTAAGCATCCAAGTGTTTTCTGAGAGGTTTTGTATTCTTTACAAATATCTTAATTTACAAATATCTGACAGTGTCATCTTAACGAATATCTGACCGTGTCCGCAAGGCACGCTCACGTCCAGTACTCGCCATAATACTTGTTGTTTTACATCCCTGTAACAGCTTGAAAAAACCTCTGAGTCTATATACAAAAAACACCTGACAGATTTGGAACAGGCATTGGAACCATGACAGAGAGGTTTTGATTTCGAAACCAAAAAGTCAAAAAACCAAAAAACCAAAAAGTCGAAAAGAGGTGCAAATTGCACAATGGCAAGCCATGCTGTCTATTTTTAGGTGCAAATTGTACGATGGCAAGTCATGCTGTCTATTTTTGGGTGCAAATTGTACGATGGCAAGTCATGCTGTCTATTTTTGGGTGCAAATTGCACAATGGCAAGTCATGCTGTCTATTTTTGGGTGCAAATTGTACGATGGCAAGTCATGCTGTCTATTTTTAGGTGCAAATTGCACAATGGCAAGTCATGCTGTCTATTTTTGGGTGCAAATTGCACAATGGCAAGTCATGCTGTCTATTTTTAGGTGCAAATTGTACGATGGCAAGGATAGTTATATTATTCGTGGGCCAATGTTGTATTTCTAGGTAGTGTGTTGGGTTATATGGATGATTTTTTGCAATATTCTACATCTTTATCGCAAATGAGGGGCGATGATATTGATGGGTTAGAGGCGATTTATGCAACTTAAATGAAAACGTGGAGTTTGCACGTCCTTCTACAACTGTATAAGAGGGAAAAACGTATCTCACAAGCAATGCAGTCACATGCTAAATCGTGATGAAAGTCAGTTCAGTATGTAGGAGAAGTGTCCAAATGTGGATGTAGGAGAAGTGTCCAAATGTGGATGTAGGAGAAGTGTTAAAATGTGGATTTTAATCTGGATTTAGCGAAGAGTTCTTGCCAAATCTCGATGAAAAAACCATAAAATCTACCTATTTATCCCAGGAAGACTCCGAATACAAGATGTAGATGACAATGCAAACGAATATGTTCGATGTAATTATGAAAAGATCTGGTCGAAAGAACAGAAAATCTTCGTTTGGAGCATCTTTATTTCAGTCATTAGATAAAAACATTAGATAAAAACATTAGATAAAAACATTAGATGAAAAACATTAGATAAAAATATTAGATAAAAACATTAGATAAAAACATTAGATAAAAATATTAGATAAAAATATTAGATAAAAACATTAGATAAAAATATTAGATAAAAACATTAGATAAAAACATTAGATAAAAACATTAGATGAAAAACATTAGATAAAAACATTAGATGAAAAACATTAGATAAAAATATTAGATAAAAACATTAGATAAAAATATTAGATAAAAAATCCGACTAGCCATGATACGGTTCTGGTCCTGGTCCTGGTCTAAATTCAGGTCCTGGTCCTTTCGGAAAATAAATTTAGAAAATAAATTTAAGGTGATATTGATAGAGGACTGTGGACATGTGTTAGTAGGCTGGATTCTGAATTAACAAATTCTGAATCAATAGAACGCAAGTGACACCACTAATCAGTATCAATACAAATAACAATGTTGATGATGGGGAATAACGTGGTTTTTCCGTGTAGATCATGACTACGGTTTGAACGACGACTTTAGGGCTATGATGCACACCAAAGAAGCTTACACATTTCTTTGTCAAAAATTCTTTGTCAAAAACATAGAATATTAACTGTTATTTGATCAACACTCTAAAATCTAAACTCTAAAATCTAAAATCTAAAATCCAAAATCTAAAATCCAGACTGGTTGAGCTTTTGGTAGCAACCGTTCTGATGTTCTGATGTTCTGACGCATTTACCATCAAAATTTTGTCTGCATATTTTGTCTGCATATACATTGGGATACTGCACAATGACGACAACAGCAAACTGTTTTTAGGCTTTGGGGTTTGATAGACACACCAACATGTCAAAAGCAGTCGATGGCATAGACCAAATACTAAGGGACACTCCAACGTGTCCAAAGTAGTCGATGGCACAGACCAATACGAAGGGATTTGATTTGAGATTTGAGGGATGTTATGAAACAAAGGATTTCGCACAAGTTTTGCACGGACAGGAAATGCAGATAAGATGCACATTAGGCAGATTTTAGACAGACTTCTTTGATAACAAAAACCTCTGTCCACAAAACAAAGAAACTTGCCTGAACGTAGCAAAAGATTCACTCAAGACAAAATAGATTCAAGATCAAATTGGATTCAAGACCAAATTGGATTCAAGACCAAATTGGATTCAAGACCAAATAGGGCGATCGGCAGCAAGCTTACGAAAGAAAAACCAGGGTTAGGGTGTTTATGCAACCTTTTGTTTTAGATCATGTTGTTTTAGACCAGTTGTTAGCAGTTCCTGCACATTATCTACCAACTCTTTTTTTAGGCTCTGATTTTATAGAACTATGACGTCCTTGTTATAGACGACAAGACGAATGTATCAGGTTTCCTAACCCAACAATCGGCGTGGCAACAAAATGGCGTACAGGGATTTCAGCTTGGCACAGTAAGATGTTTCTGATTTCGGATGGTATAGAAGCAAGAAATAATATGTCATAATGCAGGGACCAAGACTACAGCCATCGCACATCAAGACTCATGACTACAGCCATCGCACATCAAGACTCATGACTACAGCCATCGCACAGGGTGGCAAAGGTCATCTGCGGACTTAACGATTTCTCCGATTCTTGACAATACTGGTCGTTCTCTTGGTATCCACCAGAAACAATAGGCAGAGGACACGGTCTTGGTCGGCGAGAACACTTGGCGGTGCTGTTTTGGAATGTTGGGAACAATGCGCGGATAAACACTTTGCAGAAATTTCTTTTTTGTCCAAGACTTTTCACCAAACATCATTTTGCAAACAGAAGGCGTACAATTGCTATTAACGCGATATAGTCACGATACGAACTCCGGTCCGAAGTCTTCGACAGTATGCAGTGTCTTTCTGTACAAATTTTCACGTGCACTTGGCGCTCTTTTCTAGATAGCAGCTTGTCTGGCAATGACAGTAGGAGAAAAGCGAATGTCGATTCTAATTAGCACAAATACCGGCCTCACAACAGGTATGGCAGTACTGAGCTGATCAAATACAGGAAGGTGGTAATCTGTAGTAAAGTAGCACAAAAGAAACACGATGACTAAATACCGATTTTTTATCACAGAACATAGTAAATGACACGTTCCGAGTAAATTGAGGTATAAAGGATGCGTTCATGTATACAATTGTCTTTCAGGGCGTGCAATAGCCAAGCCGGGGTGTGATGTCAAGATTTTGTGGCAAATCACAACAAGTTTGTGGCAAATCACAGTAAGTTTGTGGCAAATCACAACAAGTTTGTAGCAAATCACAACAAGTTTGTGGCAAATCACAACAAGTTTGTGGTAGAAATCCAGAATCCAGAAATCTATTGGTCAATCTAACCAGAATTATTTGCTGCTTGCCAAACACCAAATACTAAATATTAGAGTCTAAAATAGAAACAAGAGTGCAGATTTTTTACCATAGGCACCATGAAAGTGAGATACCAGAGCCAAGAAATTTACGGACAAAAAGCCCGTCCTGAAGCTCAACCTGGTTGTCGACAATACTAGCGAAGACAGGGACAATAACCCCGACATTCCATGGCACGGTAGTGGTCAGGGGGAATAGCCTCATCATGCTGCACGCGGCAGAAACAGTCCAGACCGGAAATAAGAGGGCCATTTGCATGGTGACGCCCAAACAAGTTAACGGTTAACAGTAAATACAAAACAGTACTAGCCAGCTAGCCAGCTAGCCAATAGCCAATAGCCAGCTAGCCAATAGCCAAATGAATGTTATGAACATAAATGTCATGCAAAACAAAAACAAACCAACCAACTGTAGGCCGAGAAAGCCGGTGGCGAAAATAGCAAGAACATCATCAGTTTCTTGGCAAAGAGGCTTGTGCATACAGACTTCAAAAGCACAGTGGCGCAGCCACCAAACGAACACACAAGAAGACACAAGAAGACATAAACGGTGGCTAGCCATCAACATTATAATCAGACCAACCTGTTATACGGCTCTATCACGCAACACTGTAGGCCCACGACATGCCCGATAATGAACAGACGCGGCAAATACAATACAGATGGATCAAACACAGATGCAGCAAGCCGATAAGGATATCCGGCAGAATACATAGTCGGCCAATGGCTTGGACACAGAACATAGTAGACGACACAAACGGACTCTTCGCAGACAATTTTCTAGAAACCAGTAGAGTGTATAAAGGATGTTTATGGTGTATGTCGACATCCGTTGTACACTTTGTCATGGAATCCAACTCCTAGACAACATTTGTGATGGAATCCAACTCCTAGACACAAACGAGGAAACCAGTAGAGTGTATAAAGGATGTTTATGGTGTATGTCGACATCCGTTGTACACTTTGTCATGGAATCCAACTC
>JAQIXV010001121.1:0-11171 GCA_034700625.1 Tectocepheus velatus
GAAATGTAAAACTCTATTGAATTCATTGCTTCCGATGACTGCCTTTTGAAGACTTTAGGCTTTTCTTCGATAATATTGTTGAGATTATCGGAACATAACTCCATTTGAATGTAAAGCCATTCGTTGTTTTCAATCCACGAGTCGTAATACTGGACCACATAATGACCCCTAGTTTTAGACAAAGCTCTAACTTCACGGAGAAATTGATCTTTTGTTAGGCTTTTGGATCCTAAAAGTAATTGATTATTATATTTTCCTTTTAAAAAATTTACAAAATATTACCATTTAATTGAATTTTCTTAACAGCAGTTATAAGTTTAGTGCAATAATCCATAACTTTAACAACTGTTCCAAAGCCTCCCGAACCCAATTCAGACAACACTTCAAACCTTTCGTTAAAACGATTTTCATTCGAAAAATTGATTTGAGTTTCACTGAAAACGGTTTCATTGTTTTCATTCAATTCTATTGTTTTTGGAGTCATTTGGTATTGAATTGAATAAAAATCGAAAATATTTTTGTATTTCGTTTCTTCAATATTATCGTCAAATAAAAGATATACCAAATCCTTGTTGACTATGGGTTGACCTATGGGTAGGATTGATTTTTCCTGATAATATGGAATTGAATGCATTGAAACAAATTTTTCATCACTTTTCATCAATTTTGGAAACTTTTGAAATGAAGCCTTTCCCCCTTTAATTAAACCACAAAAATAAATACTTCCTTCGTTTGTGAGGAAATATGTGGTTACTGCCGAACTGACCGATATAATATTTGATATATTAATTATTTTTGGTTCAAAAACACATTCATTTTGTTGCAAATCGTGTCCCAATTCACACCATTCATTGCGACCCCAACTGTAAACAAATCCATCGCTTGTTATCGCAAATGACAGACCGTATGAACAATAAATTGATTTAATTAAGAATTTTGTGAATGATTTCAGAATAGTAGGCCTCGTAATAGAACTGTTGAAAACCCTTTTTCCAGTACCTGTTTGTCCGTATATATTACCACCCCATCCGTAGACATAACCGTCTGATGTAAGCGCTAGAGAATGATGTGAACCACAACTCAATTGCAATACTGTTGTATTTACAAATTGAGTTATGATATCTGGTTTCAAATATTCACTGATACTAATCATATTACTATAAGTAAAATAACCCTTTCCCAACTTTCCATTATTCCGTCCCCAACTAAACACTTGAATACAATTATTGGGAGCCAATACAAAAGAAAATCCAATGAAGAATTGTTTTATGTTTTTGTTTCACAATTCTGGTATAACTTTTGGTTTGTTAACAACATTATTGTGTCCTAAACCACAACAACCGTAACTGTTTTGTCCCAAACCATAGACTTTATCATCACTTGTTATAAACAATACATTATATCCCTTTTCGTCATCGAAGACATGAAATTATTTGATTTTTTGTTTCAAATTTTGGTCAACTTTTTTAAAAATTGGAAATCTATTGTATATTTCAGTCATTTTAATAAAAATAGAAAAATAATTTTCGTATCAATAAATTTCTGATTCAATAAAAATTAATATAAATTGATTTTATTATCAAAATATGAATTTTGATTATTACTGAGTTTTAATCAAAACCTAAGACTTTGTGCGATAATAACCAATGACTGTTCAAAACTTTAATACAATTAATGCACTTATATTGAGTCTAATCACCGCAAAGACTTTACTTTGAATGAAAAACACCGATAAAATAATCAAATTAAAAAATTTGAGCTTGAACATCTTCGTAAATTAAATCAAATTCCAATGAAGAAAACAACATTATTTCACAACTTATACCTTTTACATTGTTTAATTATTTAATGTCAATAAAATTAATTTTTGGAAATAATAATAGATTTTAGACTTTTCTTGTAATAGTTAATAGACAAATTAATGAGTAATTAATCTAGAAAGATCATAGGTTATCAGTGTATTTAGAAAAAAGATTAAGTATAAGTGACTCCAATACAATTAAATGAATTTTGATGAAACGCAATTCATTTGATCTTGAATAACTTCTAAGAAAATCTAACTTTTAGGCATCAGACAAATTACACTTGATAACATTATGAACTTTTATAAGTTTAATTATATTATTGCAGCAAAAATAGTCAATTTATTTTTGAAATAACAATTCTTAGAATAATTTTTCCTCGGAAATTAAACAAGGTATGTTTAGAAACATTGAAAAAATCTCTGCTCCAAATTTAATATAACCTAGAAAAAATACTCTTAAATCATTTAATTTAAATAATGTTCATTTTATTTGAAAGTAAAATTTATTTATCGAAAATTTTGTCATTTTAAACATGAATCCAATGTTAAATTTATCGCTCAATTCAAATATCTAATCTGTTTTAAAACCAAAATGAAACCAAATGAGCAATTTTAAATTATTTAATTTATTCTTTGAAAAATTAATTTAACTAATTATTTAAGTTTGACACGATTTATTTTTACAACATTATTGATTAAAATTAGTCATAATAATATATATTTTCATTTTATAACATTAGAGTTAATTTAAAATTGGAATAGAAATGTCAATGACAGGTGTTCTTGAGTTATTGACCCTTGTATCCCTAGGTGTAATTTTTTGTAGAATAAGTCAAAAATTATTATTTGGATTTAAAAACTCACTATTTATTTAGACTAAGCGTTGAATTCCACATCGAATTCATGTGTAATATGTATCAATAGTTAATGTGCTCCATTGTGGTAAGACAATAAATAATGTTAAGTCGAATAACTCGAAAAGTATTCGATTTAGAAGTTTCAAAATATTTTAATGTATTTCAACGTTAAATTCTCAATAAGATAAGTGTTTTATATAAAATTTTAAAATATCTATTTTCAGTTTTTGTCGAATAAGTCGAAAATTATTAATTCGGTTTAAAAACAGATTACATAATTGAATTCAGCGTTAAATTCTACATCGAATCCATGTATACCATTTTGGTGCGACCATAAATAACGTTAAGTCGAATAACTCGAAAAATATTCGAGTTAGAATTTTTAAAATATTTTTATGAGTTTCAGCGTTGAATTCTACATAAGATTAATGTGTTATATGAAAATCTAAAAAAAATTTGAATGTACCCCCAATTATCCATAATCGACCCTGAAACCTTGTTGAAACTAAGTATATTTGTTGTTAAGTAGTTTTTCATAAGATAAATTTAAGTTTGAAAGAGTTTCAAAGCAGTTCCAGAGGAATATCTTTCAACGACAATACAATTTAACATTTGTACATCTCTAAGAAGATTTCTACTCAAACGGTAATATTCTGACAATAGCTCAGCATAAGTAGGCCTTTCATGGTATCACGGGTTCAACATCTTGTTAAACCGTTTCGCGCAATTAAAGCACTTATTCCTGATAAATTTTATAGGATTTAATTTTATTGAAATCAAAAGGATACGTTAGAAATGTTTTCAGGCTTTAAAGCAGTGCTTGACTGGATTCATTAATTGAATTGAGTTAAGTTATTTAATAGAACGTTAATTAAGCCGGATTAAGCCGTTTGACATGATAATGATAATTTGAATTATTCAAAACAGTTCAGAATATTACTTTTTGAAGACGGGGATTGTTGGGGAAGTTTTGGGGTTCTATTTGTTGAATCATAGTATTATCTGACGAGAGGTCAGTATGCGCAAGTTGTATGAAAAAAGAGTGAGCGATCATTGCTGTTGAGAGTCTTTGCCCAGTTTTAGAACTTGGTAAGAAAAACTAAGAAAAATTCTAATCCATCCTTTACTTTATCTAAATGTTTGATATTTCATACAATTATTAAATTCGTTTCCATATTTTTATTGCTGTGTTTTTCGGTCGGACTTCACCCCCAGTCGTATAAAATTTTAAGAACTCTACAGCTGTAATATATACTCCTATATCTACCCATTGAGTTTGTTTAAGCGAAGTAGTTTTAACGTGTACATGTTCCCCATTGAAAGAATCATAAAAGCATCCGTGATAATAAACATTAGAAATCCAAGATTGATTAGCTTGCTGAATTCGACCAAAGGGTTCAGACTCTCCGCCCTCTGCTCTGAAGAATAATCCGGAATATTGTGAAGTGATTTCAGACCATTTGGTGTTTGGCCACAAATCTTCTGGTTTTGATTGGTTTGGGAACTGTGTGTAGAGGAAACCCAACGGAACGTTACTTAATGAGTTAAATTTTTTATCTTGAACTTCTAATTGTTTCTCAATCTTTTCAAACAAATTAGAAACTTCATTGACATTTAATTCCTGTTTCTTCTGGCAAACAATAAGTGCGGTTTTCGTCAAGGATTCGTCCGTCCATTTCCCTAAAGTTTTATCCAATAGAGACATTTGAACGTATGTTTTGTTTCTGTCCGCATCATTGGCCCAATTAGTGAAGTTAGTGTCCGTCCCGTCCATCCATTTGTAGACTTTGTCCGTTTCGAGTTTCAAACCAATCCACGCATTGGTCGAAATGTTTTGATACTTTCCCAACAAATTATTAATGAATTCCTGTTCCTCTTTGCTGTGAATTGTTAAGAGTGTTAAGCTCTTATCCAAGTGCAGTGCAGGTTCATTGCAGCTAAAGTCGGCACCCATCATATTTTCACTTCTGTTGAATACTTTAATACATTTAATATCTTTATATTGAGTCCAATCACCGCAAAGATTGAGACCAACAATAGTTTGAGTTAAAATCACCGAAACTACAATTAAACTTAATATTTGGAACTTGATCATTTTCAAAACTTGAATCAAATTGGAATGATGAAAACAAGGTCATTTCACTCCTTATATACCTTTTAAATTCGATCACAAGAATTGATTGCAAATTATCAGTAAATTACTATTATATGAATTGCACTTTAATTGATCCCCCATATAGAGTATTTCCCACGATAGCAAGATTAAAACAAAATTAATTTTAATGAATTTCAAAATAATGATCTATTTTTATATAAATGTTTGACATTATATATTAAGTGTGCCCAAAAAGTAAATCTTATTTAAGAAAATGGCCATAAAATTGAGGAAAAAAGAGATAATTTATTGATATTTGGAGTAAATGTAGACAACTATATATAACATCAAATGTTTTTAAGTTGGAAGAAAGTTAATTTAATTTTCTATGAATTGTTATTCCAGAAAAACGAAAATATATTAACTGTTATTGTTGCAATAATGTACTTAAGACTTTTTCAAGTTCCTACAGTTATCAAGCGTAATTTATCTAAAACCTAAATGTTTAGATATGGGTGTTAGCCTAGAAGTGTTGATAGATGATATAAGTCTAAGAAATCTCAAATACTTGAGTTCAACTCTCATTGTTCATTCAATTTGTGTGCCTTTAAATTTATCAAGTTCAATGATAGAATTTTCTCCAAATACTTATTCAAATTAATTGATAAAGACACTTTTAAGTTGACAATTTTAAAATTGATTGAGTGTAAATTCCCAATATTTTCAAATAACAATGGATAATGATAATCCAATAAGCTGTACAAGGAGAAGCACCTATATATTGTGTTTTATCCAATTGATATTCTCCATTGGCATTTTGATCGCAAAAATGGAGCTTTATACAACTGGAAACGTAAATTGAAAGCGCTACATACTTTAACTAAACTAAACTAATTTATCCTTACCTATGCTTAAATCTTATCTAGCATAATAAAAATGATATCAACGATAGCTTGAAGGAGGGGTTCATCTCTTACGAGGCTCTTGCTAGTCTTAACGGCTTTCTAGGTGTTATCACTGCTGTTCGACCTCGGTATTGGTTTGGAATCCCTTTTGTCATTTCAACAATCCTGGTCTTACTGGGAAGCGTCTGGCTCAATATGACCAAAATACCTATCTTTGTTTACTGGGGTACTGTCAGCGTTCCCTTCAATTTGATGATCACAATTTTCGCCATCATGGTCCTTTGGGATATGAGAAGGGCAAATAATTACGAAAATCTTGATATTGTTTCTGTTGATCAAGTCACAGTTCAGTAGGTCACAACCAGGGTTATCATAAATCATGAATAAATATTCAATTATTTGAAATTTAATCTTGGAGAAAATAAATAATTTGATTAGAGAATTATTTTTAAATTTATTTACAATAAATTGAATATCAATAGAAAATTGATTTAAATAAGATAGATTAATTATAAATAGCTAGCTAAATTCTCTAGCGCTAAATCTTGGCCAATCTATCCTTTGACAGGATTTGACTCAATGTTTTCCGGGCCTTCGAAGACCAGGACAATAGTTGAGCCCTAATTGAATTCACCGAAAGCCTGGCCTTTAGTGAAGCCAACCCTCGACTCATTCCAAGACAAGTCATAGTATTCACCAGAAGTCCAGTGCTTTTCATTTGTAACAAAATCCTACAAAAAGTTTTAAAATATTATCAAAACTCAATTATAGGAAAGGTATAAAATAAAAGTAAAGGTAATATTTTATCGAAATAGATTCTTGTTATCAATTGTGAAATTTTCAGACATTTACCGGAATGTCAGGCATTGTATGAGTGATCAGTTGATGAAAAGCAAATCATAAGTTTTCTTATGTGTGAGGAAATAAAAATTGCTTGATTAATTGATATTTTCCACCTGGTTTATTTATTTCAAAACTATTGAGACATTTGACAAACAATTAAAGTTTGAAAAACATTCGATCAATAAATCAATTGATTTGAGAAAACTTTTCAACAAAACTATTGAACAGAAAAACTATTCAAATGAAACCTCAATTGATGGCGCAGTTGGGGAACAACTTATTCTGTGCCTCATTTTGATAGCTATTGTTGTTACCCCTGGTAAAATATTATTGAATTTTATTTGTATTTGTCTAATAATTTTGATTAATTGCAGGATTAAAATGAAATTTATTGAAATCAAAACAATTTCCACACATTTACCGGAATTGCATGTATTGTATGAGTGATGAGATGACGTCAATTCAGGTCATGAGATGTAATACAAATCATAAGTTTTCTTATGTAGTGGAAAAAATTGCATGATAAATTGATTTTTTCCACATCACTTGACTATTTCAAAATCAATTGAGACATTTGACAAACAATTAAAATGAGTAATTAAGTCTGAAAAACAAAACAATTAATTTTACTTATACAATAAAAATTCATATATTACCAAGTGTAATTCAAAGTTAATATATTAAAAAGTCTTTATTTATCAACCGATAAAATTGGATAAAAATTTCAATATAAGTTGCAAATTTCAAACAACATTATGGTTTATTTAAAGTCAAAGTTATCTTTCTCAAATGGAATGATAGTAATTTTCAATTTGATTTGTCTTTCTGGATTAATGTATCAAACACAATTACTATTCGATGGCTACATGAGCGGGACTACCATAGTTTCTCTACGGGTTACCCCGCAACAATTTGATTCAATACCAGGTCTAACCATTTGCACTGAAGACGCATTTGTTGCATTTGGAAAGTTATTGAAAAATGACCCTGTCTTCAAAGGAAAGTTCGATACCAAGATGAAAGAGCTGAAAAATTTGAATGCAACATGGAATGATACACTCAAGGTGATCACTAAACTCTACAAAGATTACATTTATAATGAGATAAATTTCGACAAAGATGACTTTATGAATACACATGAATTCATCAAGAATTTCACTGTTAATGGACAAGAACTAATTTTTGATGTTGTTATTTCTGGAAGCATTGAAAACGCAAATGGTAAATCACCTATTAATGTCAATACCTACCTGGATAAACGGAATAGAGTCAATCGTTTGCCCTTGCCAAATGATTTGATCAATTATCAAATTATTGAGAGTTTTAGCATTTCAAACAAGGGCAAAAAATGCTATACATATTTCAGCCACTTTGTAAAAGCTTGGAGAAATTTAAAATTCAAGGTCGGTGTAATAGAATTTCATCCTGGTATGAATCCCCGTAAAGATTGGTTACCTGATATGAAAATGTTGACCAAGTTTGAATTCTTTATACATCCACCGAATGCTCTACCACTTTTCAATTCCAAAAATATAATCATACTAAAAGCTGATGAATGCACTAGAATATATTACTCTCAAATCAACACCCGGCTATTGGGCGAAGGCTACGACACGAATTGCCAAGAATATGATGTTAATTTTGAAAGCACAAAGTACAATATGAGATCATTGTGTGTTACATCATGCTTGAGAAATTACTCGATGTTAATTTGTGGCCAAGATGAAATAGAAGCTTCAAATCACGTAATACCACTAAGATGGTTTGAATTGAACCCGAACACGAAAATGAGAAAACATGGTAAATGTCTTAGCAATGTGTCAAGGACATATAAAGTAATTTGCGACAAGATGTGCCACGATGAATGTCAGTTCACATACTATCAATATAATATCGAAAGAATACCCAAGCAAAATCCATTTGAATATAATCCACCTCTAGTTGAGATAAGGCACAACAATTTACCCGATATGACAATCAAGCACATTCCGCAAACAACTTTTATTTCATTCGTTTGCAATTTTGGTGGATTGCTGGGTATGTGGCTAGGTCTTTCTTTGTTAACGATATCCACCGAGTTGTTGAATATAATAATGAAAATTGCCACAAACAAATTCAGTCCAAAAATCAAATTAATTTCAAATTTCAACATAAATTACCGGAAAAATATTTATATCAAAAATAAAAATGTTATCCCGCTGAATACATTATACTTGTCAAATCCTAATTTGATTGCACGAGTTGATTGTTAAAATAAAACAAATGTAATTTTTTCCAACCTTGTTAAAAGTGATTTTAAATATTTTTATTTATAATTATTTTCAAAAAATTTATTTATCATGCATTGAATTGAAAATCAATAAAATATTGTCGTATAGAAGGCCTTAAAACGAGAACTTCATGTGAATAGAGTATCGAATCTATAAAGAACAGGGAATAGTTGACTTGTGACGCAGAAACGGTTCCTTCAATCAGAAACTTTTAAAGGAGTGTCACCTAAAATGAGGAGCAAATGAATGTCTTTATTCATTTGGAAAAACAATTTTTGAGGAGAAGACGGGAGAAGAGTTTTAACTACGAATGTGAACACTCGCATGAAAATTATTTAATCACTTTTGTGTTAACCTATCCTATCCAACAACCATGACTTTTAAAAACATATGTTCTTCATAGAAACAAATTTAATTTTTCGAACAAGGTTAAATAATTTATTTACAATTTAACAAAAAATACTTTGGAAATTGCTTTTTAATAGCATTTAACAAAAAATACTCTTTAATTCTAAATATGACATACTTTCAAATTATTAATTACTTTTCGGATGATCGAGGTGGCAAGCACAAATAAAATAGGAAAGAGTACTTAATTATTATTTAATGTATTGTTTTTAATATAAGTACAAGGTAAGTTTATATTTAACCTTACTCATCTTTGCGGAATTTATATACAAATTGAACATGTTTACAAAATGGACAAAATATTTTGTTTTTAAATCAGATTTTATGACAACTTTTTATTTGTTTTATATTTTTGACAAGTTGAATAAAATTAGAACTAGTATTATCACCAATACGATCATTAATGCAATTAATATTGGATAAAAATATTCATAAATTGGATATTCCTGAATTTTTTTCTTTATCTCTATATATAAAACTCTCAACTCTCGCCTCAAAGATAAACCTTTATTTTGATCATGATTTTTAAGGGTAATCATGTTTGCCCTGTTCATATTGATCAATTCGTTGAGAATTTTTTCACCAATTTGTTTGAAGTCTGCGATAGCTTCAGACATTTTCACCATATTTTCATTTATTTTATTCAGTCCTTCGGCTGAAAAGGTGTCGCCAATTGTTTGAGCGGTTGATCCAAATGATAGCTCAGATTCTTCAACAGAGAGGACATCGGGATCAGCGGCTCCTGAATTGATCCCAAAATCAATAGCAAGTGATTCACCATTAAGTCTATTGATATAACTCTTGAAGAGTGGCAACAAATCTCTGATTTTCATCAATTCATTACTTTTCGGATAAGTTTTTCGTTGCATTTGATTAAAGTCCAAGAGTTTTGATTTTATCAAATTTGATAATTGACTGTTGAAGTCAGGGCTCATTTCATTAAATTTGAAGTCAATTATATGAGGTTTGAGTCCTGAGGACGGCATAAGACAGCACTCAATACCATTGAAATATTGGTTCAAATTATGTCCAGAAAACTGTTCGTTAAGACAATCGATACCATCATTAGAACCGAATGAATACTTTTTGAACTCTTTTTTGAAGTTTGGATTCCAGCCATTGATTACACAAAATAACTCTTGAAATGAGTCCATTGTTTCAATTGATTTCAGGCACTTATCGACAACTGATTCCAGGTCTTTGATTTCAGAGGACTTTAGATAAAGAGATAATTAAATCAATTTTTAATAAATGTTTGAATTGTTTACCAAAAAGAGCTGTTCCTTAAGATATACGACTGTTGAGGAAGTGGTCAAAAATAATCCGATAACCTCTTCGACCAAACCATTGAAATCAATGGTAGACTTGTATTTGAAGACATTGAAGGTATCCATAAGAAAGACAGCAGTTCTCTGTCCCCTCTCTTCCAAGATATAAGGCTCGGACCAAATACTGACAAACTCTTCATCAGTTGTTTCCGAACTTTTCAAAAACCCAGAGAAGTAGTCAATGACCTGACCTTTAGGCCAACCGTTCCTATCATTGCTCTCCAAATAACTGATCAATTGGTTGAGAAAAAGTGATTTTCCCGACAATTTTGAGCCAATTATTGAAATCAATGCAAAATTATGGCATTTGTTAGCCTTCGAGACAATTGTCTGAAACTCTTTTTCATTGAACTTAAATCTGCCGTCACTTTGGACTTCGATTATACGGACAGACCATCCCTTGGCTTAAATGTTAATAAACTGTAAACAAATTAATTTCAATTTTCATTAAACTTACGTTTAGTTTCACTCAAATCCATAATTACAGTGAATTTCAATCATAAACTACACCCAAATGGAGACTAAAACAAACGCTATCTATATTCAGATTACAGTAACCTTGGTAATTGATCCTATTAACAACCATGACTTTTACGAACATAGGTTCTTCATAGCAACATAATAAATTTAATTTTTCGAACAAGGTTAAATAATTTATTTA
>JAQIXV010001122.1:0-11166 GCA_034700625.1 Tectocepheus velatus
TTCACACAAATCAAAGTAAATATCTTTAAATTTGAGTCCGACAATGATTTCACGTATTATTTTGTTTTCAACAAAACTGTATATAAAAACTTTTCCGGTTTCTTCTAAAACAATGCAATCAATATATTTGTATATTTTATTCACATTTTTAATATTCATTTTCTTTGGTTTCCATTCAATTTCGGCATCATCATTGATCTTGCCCCAATAAAAAACACTTCCGTCGATATCAACAGCAAAACAGTGGTTACCATTGCAATTAATGAATTTAATGGGCAATAAAATGTCAATTAATTTTGGAATCAACATATTTTCTTCTCCAAGAGTTTCACCCCACACCCATGTATTCCACACCCCACAGACAGGGGGTCCCTTATTATTATTCCCCCATCCATATATTTTACCGTTTGATGAAAGGGCTAAACAGTGATAATCCCCGCAACTTATAGTAATTATGTTTTTGTCGGAGAGGAACTCAATTTTCTTTGGTTTAAAAATTTCGTCACTTTTAAAACCTTGTCCTAATTGACCATGTTCATTCGAACCCCAAGAGAAGATATCATTTGTCTCACTTCTGGCAAACATACACTCATATCCTGCAAAAAATTCTTCGATTCTTTTGTCGGATAACTGAGAAACTTCAGTAAAAACTTGACAAACTTTAATTTCACCTAGTCCCAATTTCCCCCAATTATCAGATCCATTGACATAGACTTTGTTGTCATTCATCACAAGAAAGTCAAAATGATATGATTTATAGAAACATTTGACTTCACTTCTCAGTGTTTTCGGTAAATCTCGAAAAATATTAGAACTTATCGTTAGTTTTGATTCATTGAAATCAATTATTTCGAGTCTTTTCTTCAATTCATTTGATTCACAAAAATAATAATCGATTGAAAATATTTCACTTTTTGATAAATAAATTGTTTTATAAGTGATTTGAAAGCTAATGATTAAAAATTCCCATAAATTCTTGTAATCGATTGCAATCAAATTATTTTTTTTTCTCTCATACAGATATATGGATTGATTTGTTTGACAATATATTTCATCATAGAGAAATAATAACTCAATAATATCTCCTCCAGTTATTTCCCATTCAAGATATTTTTCTTCAATATAACTAAATATTTTTCCACTTAAAGTCAGTGCAAATGATTCCCATTGAGAGCAATGAATTGATTTAATTGGTTCACACAATTGTGTTAAGATTATTGGTGTTAAAATGATTTCTTGTGTTGAATTAGATTCTAAATCTATTGAATTTGACATTTGTATGTATGTGTGTTCACCCCATCCATAGACTTTGCCATCATAAGTAAGAGCCAAACAGTGACTATCATAACCGCAACTGATTTGTATTATATTCTCATTGGAAAAGAAATCAATTATCTCTGGTTTTAAATATTGATTACTTTTAAAACCTCTTCCCAATAGACCATCATAATTCCTACCCCAGGAATAAATCACATTTGTCTCACTTCTTGCAAAAAACACATTTTCATTTTCATTACCGAAAAACTGTTCAATTCTTTTGCCACACAATTCTTGTATCAAAACATAACTCTTATTATTACTTTCATTATAACCCAATTGTACGCAAATATTTCCAAATCCATAGACTTTATCGTCATTTGTCACACAATACGCGATATTTCCTTCAAAAACGTGAAATAATTTAATATTTTGTTTCAATTCTTTTGGAAATTCACGAAAAATACTGAAATTATTAACAATTGAAGACATTTTCTGACGAATAAAATACTATTTTGAGAAAACAATGAAACAAATGGACGACAAAAAGTATTTTCAGATAAAAACAATAATTTTGAGATTAGATAACAATTAAGTGGAAATATTTATTGAATTTTATACTTCAATATTTATTTCATTGAATGTTATACTAGTTACTAGAATCTAACAAATGATGAGTCGTTTGCGTAAAAAGTATAGCAAAACAAAAGCGGAACAGAAATTGAATTCAATTTGAAACTAAAACTAAAAAAAACTGAAAAACATTTATCACAAGAGAAAAACACTTGAAAACACTATCAATAAATCATCAGCAATTTTATCGCTTATTTCATGTGAACAAGTTATTCGACATTCTTTTCGGGGAAAAGTTTTGTAAAACTGAGAAACAAATCAAACGTTAATTTCTATGAATTTTATTTAACACTACAAATTCTGAGAAAATACTCCACAAAAACACATTAAATAATAGTTTGAAGGCATACACATGCGCTTTGAATCGTTAAAACTTTTTATCGTATTATTCTCACCAACGCCTTAATGAGTAATACTATTACACAAATGAAGTGAAATGTGATTCTGTTGGGTATGAGCTCTAACTCAAAGAGAAATTTATTACAAAATATAAACCAATTCAAGGAATGCAAGACTTTAGACCTAAACATGAATAGTATCGGATGTCAAGCCCTACCATTGATTGAATGCATGGACCGACAGTCACAACTAGAGATGTAAAATTACCGTAATATAAATTTTTGTGACATATTACATGTAATTTACGGTAATATTGGTAATATTCCAAAAATTACGTGCTTAATTTCCCAAAATTAGTCAACCAGTTCTACGTCATTTTCTGAAATAAAACCTAGTAAACTATCTAGTTCAGATATAAAAGCTGATTTTTCAATAGAAATTTCACTTTTTCTAATATTTTAAGACTTGAAAAAGACCTGAACTACAGGAACATCATCAATTAAGAGGCTTTGGACACTTATGAGTGACCAAAGCTCTCGTAATAGTTGTTAAAATCGTAAATAAGCGGCAAATCAATTCGGTTTAAATCAATTTTATTGTATTGAAAAGTGTTTTTGTTATAAGTGTTATGTTGTTATCTAATCGAGTGTTGAGTATCTGTTGCGATGGCTGATGGAAAGGGAACTGACTATCGATAAGATCGACATCTCCTCTCACAATTTTCTATAACAAGTTAATATTAAAAGTTTTGATAGATTTACCGTTTTAGATAAAATTGTTTAACACGCATTTTGTTTTTTTGAGCCAGTCCAACTTGTTTATAATGAAAGGTTTTGATCATTCAAAATGTTTACTAGTTTTTTTAATTGTTTAATTGTACAAGCTTGTTTCTTGTTAAATTTAGCTTCATAAATATAAAATAATATGTTGATAATGGACGATAAGATGGCAAAATTATTCACGATATTTTTCCTACGGTTGATTAGACTTAGTTAAAATTATCAAAATATAAAAAATGAACAAGATAAAACAACGAGGCGATTGATGGTCCAATTCTAATTAAAAGTTAAATTTAAAATTTGCTTCACTTTTGGATGTATAACTTAGCCATTGATCATGATAAAATTTAGTACCACCTTCGGCCAAAATAACAAAATATCAATTAACTGGATATATTTTGTGTTATTTTAACATTAATTTACAGTTTATGTGGGACTAAAAAGTTTAGCTCACCTTGATTTTAAAATTAAAAGTTTAACAACAAATGTTGCCAAATTAGCATTTGGTGGTTAAAAATTATCATTATGAATAGGCTCTTTAGATTGTATTCCAAATTTGTTAACATGCAAAATCTTTATTAATCTTAACAAGAAAGTTTTTAAATTTTACAGTTTTTATTCAAAAAATTACTTATCTAACGTCATGTCACCAAGACAGTTATTCGAAAAAGTTCAATCCGATTCATGCAAATGCTTAAATTCAATTAAAACAGGGATATTTTAATAGTTTACAGTTTTTAGTTTAATGTTCTCGTTTAAAGTGGGTTTGAAAATTATTCAAAATAATCTTGATAAAGTCTAAGCTGAAACGTTGACACGATTTTCCTTTCCCCTTTTGTAAATTTTCTTAATTAGCCAGCTCTTCCCAGTTCGATTTGGAAAAACAAATTTACAATTGACTACTTTATAGTTATTAACTACTTTATACAAATTTATTCCTATAAGTTTTAAATATGTACCATAAGCAATCTTGTTAATAATCGTGATAATATCGTTTAATATACCAAAAAGTGATAAACCCAACCACATTCCTAATAGTCCACCAAAGTTGCAAACAAAACTTATAAAGGTCATTTCTGGAATGTATTTGACAAATATATCAGGGTATGCACTGTGCTTTATCCAAATAGTACGTCTTTGTGTTCTAGAGAATTGTCTCTCAATTTCAATTGAAAAATATTTATCATTGCATTCTTCCTTACACATTTTCTCACAATTATTCTTCATTGTATAATTAATCTTGTTATATTTCATATCATAACATGAAAAAATTTTATCTTTTCCATTTATTAAATAGTCTTTCCTGATTAAAGATTTGTCCATGAAAAGACCACGATCAACTTTGCACAATTTTCTCTTTTCTGCTTGGTAACAGTCATTAACACAATCGGATCTCATCCTATAATAACTGTAATTAGTGTCTGACTCATAAGAATAGCAGTCAGTGTCGTAACCCTCTCCTAATCGCTGGATTCTGTGCTCTGAATATTGAATATTTGTAACTTGGTCAGTATTTATCTCTCTAAATATTGTATTGGGATAAAACTCAGGTAGAAGCTTTTGCGAATGTATTGAAATATAAACATCAACGTTAAATGGGATAGATTTAACGTAAGCGTCATAATTTAATTCCAATCTAAACAGATGCAAATGAAATTGAAAATTCCTCCACTTTTTCTGAGCGTGGCTAAAAAATGTCAGACATTTGTGCGTTTCTAATAAGTTGAGAAAGTTTCCATATATGGAATCTATGGAAATTGTCTCCAAAGGTTCATAGGTATATTCGTAAAAATCAAAATACTTATCAAATTCAAATTCACTAGGATGTTTATCGTTAACTTGTTGAATTTTCCAAAAAGAAAACCATATTGTTTCATTTCCGTCAAGAGCTTTATATTTAATACTCAAATTATCAATAATTTCTTTTACATCAAGGCCATTATTCATCAATTTTTCAATTGCGTATTTGTTAAATGTTTGTTCATATAATTTTACATAATTGTCAACTGATTTGTTTCTCAACAACTCTTGGTATAATTTATTTGTCTCTATAAAGCCTGGATCAAATTTGGCCATTCTTTCCATTGAGAATATTCGTACAAAACAAATTGTGATTGCTGGTGGGGATACGTCTGGGAGTTGACCGATTTGTAGATTGATAATAGTCTTACCAGACATGTACTGGTCGTAAATAATTTGAACTTGGTAAATCAATCCGCTGATAGATAAAAACAACAAAATTATCTTGAAGATTCTTTTGCCATTTGCTTTGAGCTTGTTACGATCTTTCAATCCAGATCGATCAATTATTAGGTCTTGAAAACGTTTGAATCTGTCCATATAATTCATTATCAAGCACAACTGTTTGAAATTTGTTGAAGCTTATTTTAGCAAAATTCAAATGATTGTCCCAGTTAATGCTAGTCTACAATCCAAAAAACAATTTGTATCAGTCTAACAAAGTTCCAGTATTTTTACACGTTCCAGTATTGTCTCTTTTGAATTATATTGTTGGATTTAATTAAAATTTTTCATTAGTAGCATCAATATTAGAATAAATTAACTTGTACACTTGAAAGAAAATAAAACAAATTGGGTCATCATGTTTTTTATTAGAGGCATTCAATAGAAAAGTAAAAATTGTTTGACAAAAAAAATTAATTTAAGTTTTTATGGAATCTTCTTTTGATATTAAAAATATTGACATTTATTAAAATTAACTTGATTATTACAGATAAATGTAGCTAGAGTAGCATCTGGTTACTAAAAATGAAAAAATCAGTATTTTCCATAAGATTATCACCAAAATTATTATCAAGCTAAAATCTTGATTATATAAAATAAGAAAAAATGAAATTTTACAGTTTTTATTTTGCTGCTCTTTTCAAATAGATACTAGTGATTGTTAATTAGTTACCGTCTTGCCTCATTGAATATTTCGAAAATCGAAACTTTTTTCAATGCAAAGCACTATTTTTACATTGAGTTTGCCTCTCATATATCGAAAATATAAAACACTGAAAGTCTGTAACAAAAATCAAAAATATTTTTCTCTAAATTTAAAACAAATGAATGAAATGAAATCATTTTATTCACTCATTTTTCGTATTTAGTTATTAAAATTCCCCTAAAAAGACACTATTTTATAGAATTTCTAAAATTTAATCTAATTCTAGTGACACTAAAGTAATTTAATCCTTAATTAAAACTCAATAACTGTTAATACGTTGATTATTGATTGATAATTAAAGTTTATATTAAGAAATCGAATATTTGAAAATTTTTAACTTTTTTCAGTGATTTTCATATAACGAAAACATTCATTAAATCGAAAATTTTTCGAACAAACCAGGGTTTCGATATAATCAGCTTTGACTGTAGAGCCAAGATATGGTTTATTGAAATTTAATTAATAAACAAATTTATAAAAAAATAAAATTTACAGCCTTTTGTCATTTCAATAATTAACAAGAATATAATTAGAGTTTTCATTAAGACTTGTTTGCATCAGACGCTTAACCAGGTGTACGTCAACTGCTCAGAATATCGTAACATTTATCTTAATGGAAAAGATTTTAAAAATGGTAAAAAACATTTGTTGTTTTGAATGCTCCAAGATATTAAATATAGTTTAGCTAATATATTTTTTACATAAATGAATCAAATTTACAGCTTGTTCAAATAGCTTCAAACCGTTTTATTCAGACTTGCTAATTAGAAATGTAAACTAGTTTATTTTAATAAAACAATGTCATAATTTTGTTATTTCTCATAACTCAGACAAAAATATTGTGCGCACAGATGTAGAGGAATATTCTTTAATAAGAAATGACCCAGTGAGGCTATTGATCTACTTTATCCAATTTGATTATCATGAAATTTAGATATATCCAAACTAAACAAGATATACTATTTACAGTTTTTATTATGGCTTTTTCTTTTCAATTTGCTATAGAAAGTGATTTTACTCAAAATTAACCTGGTAAATTTTAAACTGATATAATGATTAAAATTTAAAATACTAGAATTCCAAAATTTCAAAAGATCAAACTAAAAGTATGATAAAATTGACAATATTTTGAATTGTTCCAAAAGAATTATATTGATTGCTGAGATTATTTAAACCTAAAATTAATATCTTGTTTACAGTTTTCATTGAAAATATTAAAATTGTTGCTCGGATTGAGGACAGCCCCACAATTGGACATCTGAGGCGCCGAATATGTCGAAAATTTTTCTCTCATCGAGTGCTGAGTACTGTTACCATAAGCTGAGATTTTCAAAAAGTTATCAAGATGAATCCCCTTTTTGGTTGACGACCAATTTGATAATTATGACAAATTTGTTTAGATCAAAATTATACCTGATGCATATTTTACAGTTTTTAGTTTTAATTATCCTTGTTCAGATTTTGTTGGAAAATATTTGATGTGTTGATTGAAATTATAGTAAAAAATGATCCATGGCAAGTGATCCAAGTTTATAGCCAATTTACTTTATTCATATTTTTTATTTATTAAAACTCAAATTAATATTAATATTGCAGCTTTTAATTTGTATAGTTTCGAATTTATCAATATAGAAAAAAAAACATACAAGTTAAAAGTGTGTGTCAGTTTTGGAAATGAAGTTGAATAAAAATTGTCTTGTTAAATGCCAAGTTTATGATTTCTAATCATTTTAATCTAACAAGATAACCAATAGACTGGTTATAAAAAAATATCGTGGTGAGCAGTGACTTGAGGATCCAATTTGATAATCATGGAAATTACTGTTTTATCAAAACTAAATTAATTTTATAATTTACAGCTTTTATATTGGTTCAAATGTCCTTGTTCATTTGGTGTTAAAATTGAAATGGAATGATATTGCCAATTTGATCATTATGAAATTTTGGAATAATAAAAATTAAGTTTAATAATTTTATTATAGTTTTTAGTTTTAATTTTTCATGCTCAGATTCTATGCTTGGTAAAATGTTAGATCGCCGAAAAGAGCCAAAAATTTAATGTATAGATTAGCTAGATATATTTTATGGATAATATGAATTTGTTTACAGTTTTTATGGAATAAAATTTCAATTAATTTCAATTGACTTGTAGAGAAAATTTGCAAGTTCATATTCAAGAAGATTAACTCAATGGCAAAAAGTACCATATAAAACCATTCACTGAAAATAATTTAACTGTAACAAACTGAACTAGATAATGTCAAACTACAATGTAAAAAAAATTTCAATTTGTTCAACACCAATTTGATATTCATGCAAAATTTAGAATTATCAAAGTTAAAAGAATATCTTTTGTTACAGTTTGAAGCTTTAATTGTTCTTGATTATTTAAAAATTAAAATTTTTCAAAATTATCTAGATGAAATCTAACATGATATTTTAATTGATATTGAAATTCGAATTAGAACTTTGACACCCAATGTGAAGCAGAAGGCAAAATGATTCCTGACCTTGATCAATGCTTAATTTTCTATAACCCCGTCCCAAATGGAATTGTCCCAAATGGAAAGTCGGACAACAGTCCCCTTTCAAAACCAGTTGAACTGAATTTAGAAAATTTGTTTAAAAACATAAAAATCTTGGATTCAGTGGAAACAACTTTAACAGCAAATCAATTGCTGTCGGAATCAAAGCGTTTCAATTGGAAATCAAATCAAAACCATTCGGACGAGTTTTCCCACCACAAGGTATCAAATAATACCAGGATCACTTTGATTCCACAACAGATAAGAACATTCATTCTGACCTTTGATGACAACACACACAGAGAAGGTAGTAATCGAGGAAATGGTTTATTAAAACAATAACTAAATTCAATAACAACCAGAAAATTGTTCCTTCAATTGGGTGGTCGCCAACCAGAGAACCATTCCTTCCGACGCTTACGTCGGGGGTATGACATCCATAACGGAACTCTTCACGTTTGCCGACAGACGATAGGGTCGTCACATCACACGGGAAAGGCTAACAGTCTGTTGGGATGTGTTGTACCTTACGATGAAAAGGAGTACTTCTTCGACGGTAAGCAGACTTTTGAGGTATTGGTCGCGAAGAACGTTCAGTGGGTTCCCCGACATGGGACAGACCCGGTGCCCTCAAGTGCCTTGGTAGTTGGCCAGAATCAAAACAACAGGGTATACGTCGGCCGGTGTTTAATACCCGACTCTCTGGTTGTGGGCAAAATTGATAACAACTTCTACTACGGGTTCCACAAAAGGGAGTGGTATAACTGCATTAACCATGAAGTCTTGATTTGCTCTTGATCAATTCTAAATAAAAAACTAATTTATCTTGAATATTGATAGTTTCATTGAAGTTTAATACAAAAAGAAAAAATAATTAGCAAGCATTTGAACTAACACGATATTGTGAAATTGTCCTTGGTTTTTAACAATGGGTATGCCTGAAGTTAAGCAGCTGTAATCTTGATAAATCAAAAACCACCTCAAATATTGATTCAGTAGTTGTTTTCCAAAATTAATTTTAACGAAAACTTCTCTCTTATGAGAAATTTAATTATTGAAAGTAATGATCCATTTGTTTGTATGTCTGTTCCCTTTGATCGCAACGACAGTCACTGGAGAGTGTGGTTACGACTCATGCCGTAAAATTGACCAAGACAAACTCAACATCCATTTGATTGCTCACTCCCATGATGACGTAGGCTGGATGACCACGCCCGATGGCTACTACAAGTGGGCGGTCAGAAAAATAATATCAGGTGTTGTCCAGGCACTTCTGGATGTACCAGAGCGAAAGTTTACCCAGGTCGAATCATATTTCTTTAATCGATGGTGGAAGGAACAGAACAAAACTACCAAGCTTACTGTCAAAAAATTGGTCGAAAGGGGGCAACTGGTCTTCACAAATGGGGGCTGGACTGTCAACGATGAGGGTTGCGCCCATTATAACAACATTATTGACCAGATGACCTTGGGTAATTAGAAATAAAGGTTTTAGGAGGAGAATTAAGCATTTTTAAATTTACCAGGTTTGAAATTTCTGAACGATACATTTGGAAGGTGCGGCCGACCAAAAGTATCATGGCAAATTGATCCATTCGGCGCATCCAAAGAGATGGCATCCCTTTACGCACAGATGGGTTTCGACGCTCACGTCTTAAACAGAGGACCGCGTCCTAAAGGGGAATACATTTGGAAAGCCTCCAACGACTTGAACACAAAGATCTTGACAACAGTCCTCCACAGACACTACTCGGCCCCAAATGGATACGACTTTGAAGACGGGAAGACCAACGCTATAAACAACACAAACGCCGTCAAAAAAGCCGACCATTTGGTAGAAATCGCCCGAAGATGGGACGAAGACTACGGAAACACTAATCAAGTGCTGATCCCAATGGGAGACGACTTCAAGTATAGGAACGCAGAGAACTGGTTCTCAAATATGGATAAACTGATTGTTGCGGTCAAAGCCAGACACCCGTCGGTCGATATATTCTACTCAACGCCTGAGTGTTATATCTATTCATTAAATTCAATGAACGAAATATTTGTTGAACGAGACTTCGATTATATGAACTACTGGTCGGGGTATTACACGAATAGGCCATCTCTCAAATACCAAGATAGAATCACAAACAATATACTTCAGGCAAGTAAACAGCTTGACGTTATAGCTAGACTAGATACAAGAAAGACCAAGCCACATTTGGATGAGGCTCGAAACCAGGTGGCAGTGCTCACACATCACGACGCCATCACCGGTACGTCTCCTCAGAAAACAGCTGACGATTATACACAACGCCTTCAGAGCGGCTACTCTTCGGCTAAAACTGTTGTCCGAAAGGCTTTGCATTATCTGAAGAACAGAGAGAAGTCGTTTCCGAGTGAAGTCTTTTGCGATTTGTTAAACATAACTGAATGTAGTCTTACAGAGAGTACCGACAAAATCGCTGTCACTCTCTATAATCCGATCGCAAAACCCGTCTCTCAGTATATCAGAGTTCCCGTCGTTTTCGATAATTATGAAGTTTTCGACGCAAACGGACAGACAGTCTCTCAGAAGGCATTACTCGCTGTCACTGATGCGGTTAAGAGTCTACCCGAGAGGCGGAGTAACGCAACTCATGAGTTGTATTTCAAAGTCCAGTTACCAGCCCTCGGATTCACCACATATTTCATTGAA
>JAQIXV010001123.1:0-11141 GCA_034700625.1 Tectocepheus velatus
ATTTCGGCCTCAAAGACATTGAAAACTGTTATTTTCGAAGACTCTCGTGTTTTGTCTCAATATTGGTATCCATTCCTTCAAATCGAAAAACTCGAGAGACTAAAGGTTTCGACAGACATATTGGCATTTGACAGACATTTCACTCATGAGTTCGTAAAAGGTTTGTTGGAAAGGATGTCTGACAGAGGAGACAAAAGACTCTTTACTCTTGAGGTCGCGTCCATTGAAACAAAGAATCATTTCATCGAAAGCTTACGACTCGTTTGCGGAGAAATTCCCAAAAACCTGAGAATTATTTATTAAAATCAAATTCAATATATTTATCATATTTTCAGACCAATTATTATTCAAATAACTGATAAAATAAAATAAAGTATTTCTTTCATTAAATGTTTGTCATATACTCTAAGACTGCGAACAAAACTGTAATAAAATCATTGAATTTGAGTCCGTTTTGAAGACTTGTTTTTAAAACAATTGAAACTCAATTCAGAGGAAAATTAAACGACAATTATCTTCAAAACAATGAGTAGGAGGTAACTAATGAGTAGTATATGTACTGGTCAAGTTTGTACTTACAGTTAAACCTGACACCAAGGTTATCCACTTATGTTGAGCTTGAATATCATTGGCTTGAAAACTAGCCAGGTCAGTTTGAATAGTTTGCCAATTTGGCACTACCTCTCATTCAACGCCTGACTCTCAAATGAGTCGGTTCTCGGTTTTAAGTCATTTCTCAAATATGTCTTTAATTTGATTTCAATTAAAAAGAGTTCAAACAATAAAGTGATCAACGATTGGGAACTCCTCTTCACCGGTCGCTCAACAACTCTTCGGCTTAATTGTCATATATTTAGGTTAAGTCTTGTTTTCAATAAAAATTTTCTTAGATTTTAGGAGTGAACCCGACCCGACCCCATACCACCACTTCTACGCTTTAATTACGTGTTATATGTCTTCAGTCCTGTTGTGGGAGAGAATTGAGTCAAACCTTAGAAGCTCTTCGGTTTGGATCTACCCATCCTTTGCGTGACACCAGTCTATTCGTAAGGCTCTTCGGAGGGCGGATTCAACAGAATGCCAAAGCGGTAGACCATTCTCTGAACGATATAAAGAGGCAGATCTCAAAATTTGAAACCACTTCAGACCTGAAGACTCATAACTTATTTCAAACCATTAATTCTTTTCCATTAAGGGTTCACTCCTTTCGTTTAAATTAAATCAAATTCAAAACACTTTATGACATAAACTTATTTGACATTAATTTTAATTTTGTTTCTGAGGAACGAATTGAACGGTCATTGGATGACATCAGTCGAGGAATGGCTTCATTTTGGATGGGTATCTGCTTTTCAATGAATTATTTTGACTTTTTATTTGATTCTCAGCTCAGGTATGAACTTAAGAAGTCGACTCTCGTGAAGAAGTCCTCAAATTGTCCAAAAATTTCATCAAAAAGTGTTTAGCGTTTGAACCGACTCTTCAATAGTATTCAACCCAAAGGATCGGCCACTCATTCAACCAAAAGAGAGGTCAGAATATCTTTCCCTAAATTATCTTTGAATTAAATTAATGGTTCAGTATTTAGTGCCCCCTATAGTTTAGAAATGCCCTTGTTAGTTTTTATATGTGTTGGAGGGGGTGTATCGGCTGAAAATTGGGTCAGACCTTAGAAGCTCTTCGTGTTTGGGTTACCTCACGTGACTCAGTCTATTCGTGAGGCCCTCGGGGGCTGACTCTTCAGAACGCCATACGATCTCCGATCGGCCCATTTCTCCGAACGATATAACGGGGTCTGACCTCCATTTGAATCCTTTACACACTTTCCGACACAAGTCATCAAAAATTAGATTTAATTTATAAATAGTTTTTAATTTTAAAATTTTTTTTCTTTTATTTAAATGATTTTTAAACACATTTTTTGTTTTTCGTGAGGAATGAGTTTCTGAATGACTCAAATTGAAGGCATGGCTCAGGACTGCACTCACTGTCCCACTGATGGCCCGAAACCACTAAAAGTGAGGAATGTCTTCATTTTTGAAAAGGTTATCCGCTTTTCATTGAATTATAATAACTTTTTATTTGATTTTCAGCTCAGGTATGGACTGATGGCCCGAAACCCCAAATATTGATCCGATAGTCAGAGGAATTCAGTCATAAGTGATACACTCCTATAGACTGTAAGCAAAAGGTAAGTCAAAAATTGATTTGTTTTAAACATAACTTTAATTAAACTCTTGTTTTAAACTTTTAATTAAATTTTGACTCACTTTTCGTAACTTAATATTTACTCAATACGTGTCAAAACATATTTCAATAACTAATTAATTGTTTTAATGTCTGAAGACTTGTAATAAATAGAAGTCTTCTTCATCTGAAATATGACATCAATTTGTTTCAGACATTTGTTTAGTAATCCATTTATTTATTGTTCAATAGTTTTGTTATTTCACTCAACAAAAGCACAGCTCAGTTGCCGTAATTTGGATGACAGAGCTATTGGTCCTATTGATTATGACAAGGTATTTATCCATTCAAACAACCCTGTTCACTGACCAAGCTCACTATCACTGTTTGAGACTACCGTTCCTTTCAATTGAATGACAGGTCCATATGGTGTGCCACTGCCATGTGTCCCCTCCCACTCCTCCAGTTACCTAGATAATTAACTAATTGATCTTGTTTATGGTCAGCTCATCGGTAAATTCAACGTAATCTATACATCGGACCCGTCGGGCGATACCTGTCAGGGCATCAACATTGGTCAGAGGGTCGCCGCCGATGCCGTCCGTATTGAAAAATTGTGAGTCTTGTCCACTACTCGACTGTTATTAATGTCTGTCCTCTCCATTAGCTTAACAAATGGTCAGAGCCTTAAGGGTCAGCTCCAAAACCTGTACAGCCCACGGAAGACCTGTACTGTTGGGGGCCGGCAATCGATACTCTATGTCCTGAAAACTGATTACAACTTTCTTTTGACGTATCTCTGCACTAATGTCGGGACGGATGCCTTCCCTCAGACTAAGGGTTTGTCTGAAAAGATGTCAGAAAATAATTTTTGTAATCTATTCAATTGTTTTACAGAATTCTTCCGTATTGTGAGCCGAAGGCCGACCATCGCTGAAAGCGATTTAATCGATTCGACAAACATTTTGTACAAAATATCGCCGAATATTCAGTTGAGTCCCGTAAACACCGGACGCGTCACTCAATTCAATGGTTAGTAAAACAATTAGAGAAACCTTTCCCTAAATGACTGTCCCTTTCCTTTATAAGAACCGGACTTTAAGGTGAATATACCGACAGAGCCACCGACGTCCGATCCGTTAGAGTTGCCTGAAGTGCCGGTGCCGTCTGTGCCACGAATCAAGTCGACGAGTATTTTCAGTGATTTCCCAACACTAGAACAGCCGACCCCTCGACAACCGGAAGAACCTGACCCGAGAGCACCGGATGGCGTTCGTTGGGTAAGACCGAGGATAAAGGTTGGCCTCCCGAAAGCGGTTGGCATCGATTTGGACACCAAAGACAAGGAACCGAATGTACTTCTCTTCAAACCTAAAGTTATTGTAAAACCGGTCGAAAGGATAGACCTCGATATTCAACCGCCGGCTCAAGAGTTGCCACAAATTGCACAACCAGTGATCCCTCCAGTTGTCGTCGAGCCGGTCATCGCTCCGACACCCATTCCCCCCGTTGTTATCAGAGAGGAGCCAACACAAGCTCCAACACAGGCTCCGCCACCTCCTCCTCCTCCTCCACCTCCGCCATCTCCTGCTCCAACTGAAGCTCCCACTCCACCTCCGACTCCAGCTCCAGTTTCTGTTCCGGCCCCAACTCCCCCTCCCATATTGCACGAGCGCCTGTCTGTCGGTATGTATTTGATCTTGATTAGTTTTTCATGAATTTTGACCCATTCTTTTGAACACAACAGTGGTTAAGGAGAGATACTGCAAACCAATCGAACCCTATATTGTCAACAATATAAACTTGGATAAGGTATTGAAATGATCTTGATCACTTTTTACTGATCCTTTCCTTTAACCAGTTGTCTGGCAAATGGTTGGGACACTACTCGACGTTCCCTAACGTAAGCGACGTTTGGCTGGAAATCGAGAGGAATCCAAATTTGACCTCAGATTACAGTCATATCATGAGAATAGTGTACGTATTGAATGGTTTTCCTCTTAGTCTTTGATTTACAATCAATTATTCCTTTTTGTTCAGAAACGACGAAAAGGTGTTCACAGCGAAGATCAGATACGACTCCGGCAGCGGTTATATTATCCTTAAGTCGTTTATCCACCCCTTCCTCGATGAGATACCGGCTGTTTATCTGTGGGACGAGCCCAGGGATCACCTTGTTCTCTATCGGTGCAGTGAGTTTGCGGGAAGATTCACAGCTTTCGGTAATTTATTGATTTGTTTCAACACTTTTTTATTGATTAGAAAATTGTTTTGTATTTAATTTTGATGTTATTCAGAGAAAATGGGTGTATATTCACGAAACTGTGATCTCAATATCGAGGTCAGGGATAAGGCCATTGCCATCGCAGAGTCAATAGGAGTGACCGAACGTCTTGTGTCCACAAAACAGTGGAACTGTTTTCATAACTTCAAATTCCGTGAATTTAATGATCATTTTGTTTGAAATTTTTTGTTTAAAATTTTGAATTTTTTAATTCAGAGACAAAACTATTGACCGATAATTGCATTCAATTCCACGACTCGGAGATCGTTGAGCCACAGTTCGAACGTATGTCCGGACAGTGGGACAGACATCTCATCAGTCAAGTGCTACACCACTCCTACGACTACGCGATTATCACACATAACGGCAATCATGTCGATTACGTTGTTTTGTAAGATAAATGAGCATGATACTAATTGAAATTTGCAACTAAACATCTGTTTATCCGTCGCACAGCCCTCTCGGATACCACAGCCGTAAATCACGTGTCGAGGGAACCAATATATTGAAGACAATAACAGTTACCAACAGATATGCTGTTCTCGGAAACGAGGCCTACATCTCAGTTAACTACGACTCCTATATATTGAAGTATAGCTGCGCTCAGTATGAAGAGGACGGGGCCTTCAAAATCGATGGTGTGTTTTTGGACACACTTCTCATTACTTTAAATGATCTGACATTTTGTCCCTCCTTTGAACAGAACTACTAATGCTGTCCCTCAGACCCCAAACGACGGCGCAATTGAGTGCAAACCCCAACATATTCGCCGAAATCCTGAGCAGAGTTCCCGAGAAGTCACTGATGAAGATCCAGTTCCTGATCGCACGGCTAACAAACCCGACAAACAGGGCTTACCTCAACTTTGGAGAGACAGTAATAAATACGATAAACTCACGGCTCTATAAGTTTAGGCTCGAGAACAGTCTGAGCGACAGAAACGATAGGGAAGTCTACAAGTATTTGGGCAAACAGTGCGACCACTTCGACGCCGACGAACAGACTTACTTCAATCTGTCGACAGTAAATACCAAGTTTATTGTAATACCAAGTCTTTTCAATTGATCTTGATTATTTAAATAGATTGTAAACAGCAATTGGACCCTTGACTACGCCTCCTCTCATGAAGAGAAACTCTCTTACGATAGGTTTTCCGTAAAACAACAAAACGCTGTCTCATATCAGGTCTCCCTTTAGTGAGTGTTTGACTCTTTTTGTATGACTTTTATATGAATTTCATTAAAAACATTTGATTTTCAAAACAGTAATCAAAACAATCTGTTGGCCTATTCTGACCGCTATTACGACAAAGAGGACCGCATCTTCTGGGCCTACACTGAAGGCAGGCGTTCCCGTAAGACATATCTGTTGGCAAACAATGACTACAGAGTTGTCTACTCCTGCGACGAGCGCTCAGTGAATGGCGCTCTCAAAGCACAGGGTTTGGCAATAAATTTAATGAAAAAAATTGAATTATTTCTCAAATTTGTGGTCATTTTCAGAGATATTACGGTTCTATTCGCTGCAAAACACGACGAAACCGAGGGATTGGTTCTCATATCTGGAAGTATTGGTCGCAAACATGAAACCCAAGACTTTGGGCAAAATTACAGACTTATTGGAAAAGCTGCGAAGGGCTGGACTCGACAACCCGTCTGACCCTAAAGTCTTGCCGCTAAAGCAAGTGATGTATAACTTCTTGACACCGAAACTACAACTCGAGGAACAGATACGCGGAAAACACATCCGAACCAACAGAACAGATGACGAGTGCTATGCGTCTCTGGCGAAGAGCTGTTCCCACTTCGATGACGACGAACTCATGGAACCGGATGTCTATCGGGTAAGGGATGAGTTGTTTTCCCTCATAATTGAATTAATGGATGTCCATTTGAAAAGTTGTCGGGTGACTGGCATATAGACTGGGCCTCATGGGTGGACCCCACGCAGGAGATAGGCGTACATACTGTGGACTTTGCGCCGACATCTGACCCGACAGTTATCAGCTCTTTTACATACTTTTCCGGAAGCAAAGAGTCTGTCATAAAAATTGATTTTTTCGATTCAATTGTTTTTTTTTCAAACGAAATGTTTGTTTGGTTTTCAGAACAGAAAAGAAAATTATTCTTAAATCTCAATACAAGAAGACTAAGGAAGTGAACAAATACTACCAGAAGTGGTCGGCAGCGCCGACAGCTCCCAGAGGACAGTTCGCCTTCATTTGGACCGATTACGACAACTTTATGGTCGGACACCAGTGCCACGAGAACGACGCCAGCGGTGACCACGGTTTGGATCTTTAAAGTGACTTTCAATCTGTAATTATAATATTCTGACCCCCAATCGCAGAGGTGTTACTACTGATGTCACGCATCGGTACCCATAAGTCACGTGATTTGAACTCCTATTTCGATGTAATCTCGAAAGGTCTTCAGCAGAAGACTCTGTCGAAGATCTATCATTCGCTGAACGTCTTGAAGCCATACGACGCCAATATAGTGGCCGATGACCTGAAAGTGGTTTACCAGAACCTTGACAGCCGAGGTCTTCAGGAACAGGAGATCACCGATCGGTTGATGTTTGCCGAAGATCTCTACTATCGTTTCAAAGTGAAGGGACTGGTAGTCGATAAGATAAATAAGTATATCACAGGAAAGGGTTACAGTCAAAGAAGTCTTACCGAACTGTTGCCGAAACTGACCAAAATGTGCAGACCGTTTGATGAATCGGAATTGATTGACGTCTCTCCCAAAATAACTCAGGTATTGCCGGTTGATTTTGTCCATTACATTTATTATCAGTTTAATCTTGTTAAGGCTTTCGCTGGCAGCTGGACAATTGACTATAAGACCAGGATCAAGTTCAAGAACAATCACTACCACTCAGTGGTTGAGATAAAGGGAAGCGATTCCTACCAAATGAAGTTATTGTAAGACTTATTCTGTTCTTTAGATCTGATTCTCAAATGAAATGTCAAATGTTTTTAACCATTGATTCGATTGACAGCTCCGGCAGTGATTTGATGGACATAACAGAAGAGAAAGCTCTAGATAACTCCCGTTGGTTACAGACATCCCTTCCCAACGATAGGCACGGTTTGAAGGGTCTCCTCCTTCTGGACGCCGAGAACGCAGTCATTTACTACTGCTATGAGAACGATATCGACGGTGTCCTTACCGTTAATGGTATGAGTCTTTTGTCGAAAACAATTGTCTTATTATTAGTTGAATTCCTCTTCAGATGGTCTTCTTTTCTTGACTCGTGGTATCAATTCGACTGATTTGTCGGTCTTTTTGAGCAAATTATACCAAACGGCCAAACCTCGAGCCCTGTCCAAGATTATTGACCTGATCTCCGATTTGAGGCCAACCGACCACAACATAAGGGAAAGGGAGCGACAGTTTGCAGAAGTTGTCAATAAATGTAATTTAATTTTAGGGGAAAAAATTTCAAATCAATTGATTACTGATTCAATTATCACAGTATTAGAACCGAAACTATCGGAGAGGGTTGCCGTCAATCAGGTCCTGCAGAAGAAGTGCCAGTATTTCAACCAAAAGGATTTAGTGGACCCCGTCTTCAAACGTCTTTTGGGCCAATGGAGGGTCCGTTTGGCGAATGTCAACGACTTTCACAAACCATTTGACACAATCGAGTGGTCGGACGCCACCGACAGATACTTTTCCAAACTTCGGTAAACTTACGATATATTTGAAACTTGCAACTAATTGATTCGATTGTAGTCTTGGACAAAAATTCCAGTGTAAGGGACCCCTCAAAAGAGTCGAAGAAACCAATTATTTTGAGGAAGTGTTCGACAGGAAGCGAGCCCTCGAAGCCATCCTCTATACAGACTATACGGATATTATAATTGTCTACTCCTGCAAAGAGAACGTCAACGACCCGAACCTTCCAGTCATGGGTCAGTCACCTGTCATTTGAATTGAATATTAGGAAAACTTTTTCATCGATTTTATAATTTCAGAAAATCTCAAATTTCTTGTGAAAAACGATTCGCAAAACGTCTTCACCGAAAAGGATGACTGCATTCGAATAATTGAGACCCGACTCCCGTCGCACGTCTACTCAACAGTCGCCCAATTGGTCCCAACACTGAAGTACATGTATATCGAACCGGTGCCGATACAACCCGTCCCACAGGTATTGATTCCGGCGTTGAGTCCGGTGGACATACCTTCGGTCAACTCACACAACATAATCCTGGACTCAGTCCCAATGCAAAGACAGGGCCAACAGATCATTAGCCAAGGCTTTGTACCACTGGTCGTAAAGAACCATCCGTTCGGTGAGGTTTTCAAATATGAAGACCACGGATCCGATGGAAGTACACAAATAATCCAATCCCAATCCCAATGGCAGGGCTCGCCTTCGCTGTCAAATGTGAATCAACAGCAGTACAGAACAGGTCGAGTCATGTCCGACAGTTTTAATAAACTTTGGAGCCAACTGTCCTCTCTCGAGAAGACCTCATCCTCCAGTTCTATGCAATCGCAGTCGCAGATCACGGGTATAGGCGGTCCACCCATTCCCTCACAATTACCAGAAGCGGAGAGTTGTCCTGATTTGGAGTTTTTGGCCCAAAAGAATGTCGACTTCCAAAGAGTATGTCTTTTATTGTCTTCAGTAAAGTTTTTAAACATGTTTTCGACAGATGTGCGGCCACTGGGTAGCCACCCATACGTCTAATACAAAATGGGACAGGGATTGCATCTCTAGCGATGACTTCTTCGACCCCATCAACAATACAATCACTCAAAACAAATAGTATACCATCGATGAGATAATTGTCTTAATAGTTGTTCTAATCTGATCCTATTCTTCAGCACAAACGGTAAGAGCCATAAAGTGTTTATACGTCACACGAGGAGCTCCGCCCGACAGCAAACGATTGTCGACAACATTGTCTTTGACTCTTGGATTTTGGCCACAGATTATGAGTAAGTTCTTTGGATCTGATAACAAAGTGCTTAAGATATTGTCTTTTTGTGACATTTGAACAGCAATTATAAGCTGTCCTACACTTGTTATGTGAAGGAAATCAAAGGAGTGAAGCGAAAGATAGGTATGACTCGTGTATTATGTTTGGAAAGGGATCTAATTTTATGGGTTGTCTTCAGATCTGCAGAGACTCTACACTCGCAATATTGAGGCCAAGGATTTCGATGAAAGTGTTTTGGCGGTCTTGAGAGAGAAGTCGGCCCTAATTGGAAAGGGTTTAGATCCGATCGATAGGTCTAAATGTCCTGCAGAACAACCCGTGGCTCAACAGACAGGAACCTTTTGATTCAGACATTTGATTGTCTTCGGAGTTAAGTCAAGAGTTTCTGCTTTTAGTGTAAATACAGAAATGTTATCCAATTTTTAAAAAATCTATTAATAAATTGAATTCAATTGAAAAGTATTTTCGGGTCAAAAGTCTTATAAGTTTTCTCTCTTTTAATACCTCTCTTTCTCTCCCTCTCCCTCTCTCTCCTATCCAACAGTTTTGTCACAAATCATAAGATCATTTTTAGACCTAAAAATCAAATATAGTTTTTTAATTTCCTAATCAGTTATTATTTTAACACTCGATTTCAATTAAGAGTTTATAAAAAGCATAAAAAGTGTATCAATTCTTTCGCATTAAGAGTACCAACGGTCGAGACTCCAGGCGTTTGAAGGACTGGTTGTTATATAAGTTTTAATTCTCTCAGATCTATAAAAATTGGTTCAGATATACCTCAAAACCGGAGTTCTTTAGGGAATTGTTTCTAATTATCTTTGCTTAACATTAATTCAAACCTTAAGAGCCTTTTCGTGAAATAATTTTTTTAATGCCTCCCTCTCTTTCTCTCTCTCCCTCTCCTTGCGTGAGTGTAAAGCATAGCTTTGGGTCAAAACAAATTCTTTGGCTCAGAATAATTGATATATAAAAATAGTTTTCATGAAACTAATCAAGAGTTCATATATTTGGCGTAAATATCGATAGAAAACAATTTTATTTCTATTTATGAATGAAATTAATGAAACGTTTTGAAAACGATTCATCACTTCTATGAATAATTTGGAGTAAACCCTAATTTATTTTGAGTCCATTTTAAATCATTTGTCATTTCATTGGTTTTCTCAATCAATCCTAAGGACTGTTCCTCTCATCCCGAGTGCCGTTAATAACAATTATCATTAAAATTGTTTAATTGAAAAAAATTTAGTTTAAAAGTCACTAAAAATACTGAATTTAAGTAAAAAATTTGAATAATTTTTATTTGAAATCAATGAGTGCTTTATTATAGAGCTGTGAGAAAAGTCCTTTTAATCGACTATAAATATTTAAAATTATTCAACTTTTTAAATTGTCTCGCAAACAATTATATCTCCTAGGCCTAAGTTCAATATCTCACTAATATTGATGGGAGGGTTTTTGAAAGGGAGGTCTCGAAATAAGAGTAACCATGACAATTTTTTGACTTTTTCGAAAGTAAAAAAAAGCTTCGAATTCTAGCCTGCTAATTTAATATTAAATACAAATATTTTTGGAATATTTTTTAGCCTCGCAAAGAATCAACTCCAGCTTGTCAAAATTAAGTTGATTTAAATTAAATTGTATTTCATGATTTGACCGTATGAGTCCATTTTCAAACCAACCTATTATAATGTATAAAACGCATTT
>JAQIXV010001124.1:0-11134 GCA_034700625.1 Tectocepheus velatus
TCAATCAGATTTGAAATCAATTGTTTCAAGTCTTGCCTTTCAATAGTAATTGTCTTACATTTGATTTCCGAGTGTTTTTCAAACAAAACCCTTTCCTCGAAATACATATCTTTTCTGAAATGTTGTTCCCATTCTTTGATGTAATCATTGATAACATTCAAAGACTTTTTGTAATCAATTTCTTTTGATTCGATTTTCTTTTTGAGATCTTCTGTGAAAGTCTTCGTCAACTGATCGTTGATTTGTTTCGATTCCGTTATCTTTTCTTTGAATCGATTGAGAGCTATATCTTTGCATTCGCTGTGAATTGTGGTCAGAGCTGAGGTTTTGAACTCTTTGTCGACAATAAGACTTGAATTGAATTCAATTTTATACAAAATTTTGTTTTCATAAATGAGAAGACATTCGTCAACATATTTGCCATAATTTTGTTTCAAATTTTGTTGAAGTTCTTCAGCTCTGGCCTCAAACTCAAGTTTAATTTCACCGATTCTTTTGTTGAGTCTGGCCTTAAGTTCTTCCTTTAATTTTTTGTTTTTAATCCCAAAACCTTTAATCTCTTCATTGAATTTATCGTAGACTTGTTTTTTGTGATTTGCGATAATAACCGAATCAGAAGTGAAACAAAAATCCTTTTTATTTATTCGAACTTCAATTAAGTCCTTCAGTTTCGCACAAAGTCTTTGTAACAACTCTTCGACCTTTTCTTCACTGATTACCTCTACCTCTTCGATGTCATTCATAGGCTGAGGCCTTGCATTCTCTTCAGTTGGGGTCGGTTTTGAAGGTGTGCTCTCTATAGAGGACTGTTCTTCAGAAGAACTGCTGATATTAATCGTTGAATTAACTGAAGACAGTTCAGAGGCGCCAATGATTTCGAACGAATCGTCATCTGATTTGTGGTCAGAATTAGAGGGTTTGCTGTCAGTCAAGTCATTGTCGTTACAATCCATTGGTTCGCTTCGAGAAACGTTTTGATTGACATTCACTTCATTATTATCGGGTCTTTGGATGACTTTCTTAGCGTATGTTATTTTAACATTTGTTTTATTCTGTTCACAAATGTCTGTACTTTTCGGTCCAAAATCATGAGCGCTGGGAATAGAGTCATCATTTGATTTGTTTCCACCAAAAACAGGTCCTTTTGATGTATAGTTTTGAACCCTTTGCAACACTTCTTCTCCTATTTGTTTGCCCTCTTCAACCGTTTCCATCAAATTTTCGTGTCTTTCCTCCGAAGCTTTGGATTCTTCAATTGATTCCTCAGACATAAGGGAAGAGTCTTCGCTTATATATGTCGTATCCATCTCTTTGTCAGATTCTTGTGTCGTATTCTGTTTGGGAACGACTTCGCAGTTAAAGGAAACTAAATCGCCGTTAAGTCTATTGACGCAACTCATGAGGAGTGGAAACAATTCTGTGACTTTCATAAACTCATTGCTATTCGGATAAGTCTTTCGCTGTAGTTCATCGATATTTAAAAGTTTTGTTTTAATCAGTTTTGTTAACTCAATGTTGAAGTCATCCCTCCTTTCATTGAATTTGAAATCAATGTCATGTGGTGTGATTCCCGATGACGGCAATAGACAGCACTCAATACTATCGAATAATTGGTTTAAATTATGTCCAGAGAACTGTTGGTTCAGATAATTGCTACCATTCTTTAGGCCAAACAAATAATCTTTGAACTCCTCTTTGTATGTGTGATCCCAATCACTGATTATACAAAATAATTGTTGAAAAGAACCGATAGTTTGATTGAATTTCAGATATTCCTCAACAAAATTCTCGAGTTCTGAGATATCGTTTGGCTTTAAATGTAATTAAATTGAAATTAAATTAAATGAAAAATATTTGAATTTTTTTTACCAAAAAGTATTGCTGTTTAAGATATATGACTGTCGAGGAAATGGTCAGAAATAAGCCGAATATATCTTCTATTAAACGGTTGAAATTGATTTTCGACACATATTCGAAGACATTATTTGTGTCCATAAGGAAGACGGCTGTCCTCTTCCCGTCCTCTTCAAAAATGAAGGGGTTTGACCACATCTGTACATATTTTTTTGAAACTGATCCACAACTCTGTGCAAAACCATCAGTGAATTTAATGATCCGACCTTTAGGCCAACTCTTCCTGTCCTTACTCTCCAAATAGTTAAGCAAAGAGTTGAGGAAAAGTGTTTTCCCTGAATATTTTGAACCAACTATTGATATGAGAGCAAAGTTATCGCAATTATCCGCCTTTGAGACTATTGACTGCAACTCCCGTTCATTGAGTTTGTATTTGCCTTCACTTAAGACTTCAATTATATCGACAGACGAACCCTTTTCCGGATAATAATCTGAAAACATAATTAAATTAAACTTAAAATTAAAGAAAAAATTAACTTACATTTGGTTTGACTCAAATCCATAACACAATTATCTGAAGATCTTTTAAATGACAACAAAATTAGAGACAAATAATATTTAACTAAAGTTTGCAAACGATTTGAAATTCACACAAAAGTAATGAAATATTATTTCAAAAACAGAAGAAAAATATTGAAATGATTAATAAAATACAGACGAATAACATTACTATAAACTTAATTAACATTCAAATTATTTTTTAATCAAATATAAAGTTTGACTGTTGTTTGAATCAATTGCTGGATAAGTTTAACTCACATATGCAAACATATAATAACATTACAGCAAAACCTGTTAAACAAAAAGAATACCTTGCTCATTTTTCATTATCACAGAGCAAAATAGTTTAGTACAAAAATTATCATAATATTCATTTGATTGTTTAAAAATTGAATTACATGAAAATTTCACCAAGATGATTAACCACATAAACAGATATGTGGATTCATTAATAAATTGACCGAAAACTTAATTTTCAAATGTTTTTGATATTAGATAACACTTGTCTCGACTTTTTATCATTTGTTTGACTGAAGTTTATTTAAATAGCATTTCATTACATTTATTGCATAACTCTTCGCCAATACTAAAGGTTTAGATAAGAGTTTATTTCAAACAATTTCTTCACTAAATAGCAATTGATTTGGATTTTCTTTACGTTATTTCAATACCTCTTCAGTTGTTTTCATTACTTCAAGACTTTCAATACCAGAGATGAGCAGAAGTAGTGGTGATTTCGCACGCGTTGTCTTTGTACTGGACGTGTCTGGAAGTATGGGCGGACAGAAGTGCCAGACCTTGCAATTGGCCGTCACTCGTATTATAGAAGAGTTGTCTGAAAAGAGTTACGTCGGGGTCACTCTATTTGATAACTTTTCACAAACTGCTCACAAAGTCACGCAAATAACTGACAGATCTGTGAGGGATGACCTCATACAGAGTGTGCCAGCGATGGCCAGGGGTGGCACTGATATCGGTCAGGGCATACTCTATGGTGTACAGGCTATTACCGATGAAGGTCTGGCCACTGATGGCGCCACTATGTTCTTGGCTACTGATGGAGAAGATATCACTGGAACTGATTATGTCAGTAGAGTTTTGCCAACTCTTCTCAACGCAAAGGTAAACACTTCTCAATTGGGAAAACATTTGATTGAATTGAATGTATTTTTATAGATAAAAGTCGTTATTATAGCCATCGGTAAAGAGGCCGATCCTAACCTCGAAAGGCTGGCCCGAGAGACAGGCGGCAATACTTACGCCACTTCTAATAGTAACAGTCGGGAAATGATGGCCAGAGTTATTGAGGCCACCATTCAAGAGGTGAAGACCGGCAAAGAATTGGCAGAAGTGGTCAACATTTCGGTCTGCGATGATATCGTTGCCATCAAACAGCAGTCAATAACAAAGACTGTGACCATTGATGCCGATATCGGTCGCAATACAGTGTTCACAATCGGATCGGAAGCCTTCGATAAGATATCTGTTAGTATTGAGTCACCGAATGGTCAGAGATATGACTCGTCCTCACGAGAGATGACCAAAAATCAAGCGCTCAAACGATTCCAACTGAAGCTAACGGCCGCAGAACCGGGTGTTTGGTCTATAAATCTGAACAAACACTCGAACCAATCTATTGAAGCAAACCTTTCCGTTAAGAGCCAACCCTTGAAATCAAATGCCATACAAATGAGAGTCAGTCTCATCGCCGCCGACAGCAATTGTCCGCCAATTATTGTCTCAGAACTAAGAAAAGGCAAAGAAGTGATTATCGGCGCAGAAGTGGTCGCCACTATCGACAGACCCGATGGCTCTCAAAGACAACTGAAACTCAATAATTATGATAACATTTATTGTAATTATTTCACTGACTATTGCGGCGCCGGTCGCTATAATGTGACGGTTTTGGCACAGAATAAGGCATTCAATTGTAAACTCAAGACTTTGAACTCAAATTCTATTGGTTTGTATCAAAACATATTTATTGAAGAAATAATTAATTAATATCTTGTCTTATAGTCAGCTCAAATTTGACTGAATTCGAGCGTCAGATGATCGCCGGTTCCTTCAAAATAGACAGTTATATGCCGTCCCGTCCTATAGATGACCGAAAATTCGAAGAGCTGTCACTCAGCAGTAAATTCAATAGCATTTCATTCAATTCTTCGGTAATATCAGTTGAGGCTCCGGCCCCGCGAACGGCCAAAGCTGTCATCAAACCCCGAGCGGTAACCGTTCCCCAGACTAATGATGTAATGAAAATAAAAGAAAATATCAATAAATTACTTCTTGTGGTTAAGAAGTCAATTAAATCGCCAAAAATCAATGACAATGAGAGGAATGCCTTCACTAAAAGCATTGGAGAGATGAGCGCTCGTTCTTCGGGTACTTCCGCCACAATTGAAGAGTTGAACAAAGATTTGAAACAATTGGAAGAAATTAAACGAAAACTTTTGTAAACTTTTTTCTCATTTAATTCCAAAACAAAATAATTATAAATCATTTACAAAAAATTGTTCTCAAATTTAAATACAATTTATAGTAATTATGACAATAGTTATCACTTTAATTGCAAGATTCAAAAATTAAAATAATTGTTTACTTGATTATTGATTTCTAAATAAATATAATTAAAACTTAATTTGTTTGAGTATTTGATAAGTTTTTTGAATCTCAAAAACTGTAATGAAATGTGAGATCAATTTTAATGGACTAGACTCTCATAGGGAAGGGTAGGACTCAACACAACACATGGTTTTGACAGATATTTATTCAATAACTGATCAAGGTTTAATTTTTAATTAAGTTTTATTAGTAATTCAAATAAAGTCAAACAAAAGTAATATTAATTTTAAGACAAAATTATTCATAAATTGCAGTTATTTTCAAAATAAGGAAATATTTATTAATTGAAGACTTTATTGAATCAAATGTTTGAAAAATCGGTCTCAAGAAGTGATATTTGTTTCTCCAAAACGTTTACTTCGGTTCCTTTGTCTCTCAAAAGAGTGTCCGTCTTTTGAAGGTCTTCATAGACTTTGGTTATCTTGTTTTGAGTCAATCCTTGGCTATTGTCGAGCCTTCGTCTGATTTTATGACATAAGTCTCTCAACTCTTTCCTCAACTTTTCCTTCAATTCATTGATTCTTAATATCCTTTCGTCTGATCTCTTCTTTTCTTCGGATTCTTTTCGATCCAAAAGTGACTCAATTTTTGTTTTATTTGAATCCATAACTCAATTATCTGAAGATATTTTGAATGACAACAAAATTAAAGACAAAATAATTGATTAAAGTTTGCAAACGATTTGAATTTTACTCAAAAGTAATGAAATAAAAAGTGATTCAATCCTTTAAAATACAGACAAATCTTATGAATAGTAATTTGATATTCTATGAACTTTTGTTATCAATTATGAAGTTTTGACTGTTGTCTGAGTCATTTGCAGGTTAAGTTTGAATCACCTACGAATGTCCAGTAAAACCTATTGACCTGTTCAATAGATTACCTTGTTGAATTTGATTTTTAAGATAAAATAATTTAAATCAATTTTGAAAAAAATATTTAATAATTTATTTAAACACTTATTTCAATCATATTTTAAACGAAATGATTGATTACTTTAAACAGATATCAAATGAATTGATAAACAAATTGACCGAAAACTAAATTTTCAAAAGTTTTGTTCAACTCTTATCTTGAATTTTAATTTATCCTTCATTTGACTCTTCAATTGCAAGTTTAGTTTTGTTTATTTGAAAGTATTCAATAAAATCATTGCTGAGATCAGCGCTCGTTCTTCGGGTACTTCCGATACAATTGAAGAGTTGGACAAAGATTTGAAACAATTGGAAGAAATTAAACGAAAACTTTTATAATTTTTTTTTATGTATTCAATTCCGAAACAAAATAATTATAAATTATTTCTAAAAAAAATCTCAAATTTAAATACAATTTATAGTAATTATGACAATAATATATTGAGAAGTAATTTTTGAATTTCCAAAGTCTTGAAATCCGTTTCGTTGTCTTTCAATAGAGTGTCCGTCCGTTGGATTTGTTCCCTGAGTTTTCTTCTCTTGAAACCACTTAACTGTTTGTCACTTTCGACCCTCTCTTTGATTTCTTCGCACAAAACACTCAATTCTTTCCTTAAATAATTGAATTTTGAATTCTTTTTGATCCAAGTCTTCGTTATTTCAAATTTTCTTCGAATCGATTCAATGAATTGTTTGTCGCGTTTGATGTCTTCAACAGATAATCCAAGTTTAGTCTCAATCCAATCCATATTTTGACCAAACTCTCCATATTTTGAAGCAATTCTCGAACTAAACACCAATTCATTTGTATATTGTAAACCGATTTCAACAAAATGAGTCAAATCAATAGATTTTGACGAATATGAACTTGGAAGTGAATTCATTTGATAACTTTTCACCAGAATATTGTTTTGAAAGATCCGGAAATTAATGGGTAAATCGAGTTTATGGAAAGTATAAGGATATTTATAGAAACATCCGATCCTTTTATTTATACGAAACACTTTTCGCTGGTAAAAGGTTCCCGATTTACTACCAATCAATTGAAAGTCGAGTGAATGAAAAGCTATTTCTGTTACACCGGAACCTAATTTGAAATTGTTTTGCGCCAAATATTTGCCACAAATAGCCGAACCCTTGACAACGATATCAGAGAAAAGGTAATCAGTCAAATGTTTTCTGTCAAACAATTTTGAGACCAAATCTCTTATCAAAGGCATGACTGGAGAGGCGCCGATAACTACGATATCAAAGATATCTATTTTATTAATCCCAAACAAATTCGTGATGTATTCCAATTGCTTGATAAATGACTTTTTGATGTTTGCAATTAGATCTTGGTCAGGTTTTGAGAGAGAGAATGAATTCTCATAAGTCTCTAACTTCTCATACGAATAGCACTGGTATTCAAGCGTTTTGTCTATAAGTTTGATGACTGCGACATCACTTTCAAAGTCATTGATTGCGACAAATAATACATTGATTTGGTCTTTAGGTCTGATTTTATATGAATATCCGATGGCAGCGGCGGTTATTTCTGATAATATATGCGTAGATTTGAAGCCCGCAATAGTGGCCACATCTCTGAAGGCATCCCTCTCTTTGATTGTGTAATGTGTGGGAACTGTGAACACAACTCTTGAGAAAGTGGTCGACAACTGTTTCTCTGCGTCTGATTTGATGTCCAATACTTGTAATGCAATCAATGATTCGATAGAAAAGTTGTAATTCATTGAATCCTTTCTAACTTTAAGACAATTATTTTCTTCAATCAAAGGGAACGGATAAGAATCCAACTCTTTGATCGATAATTCATCTCTTCTTTTGAATAATAATTTCTTGATATCAAAGTCTCTATTAATAAAATGTCCCAATTGTTGGCAAAAGTCTTTGGCCTCATATCCGCTCAGAATCTGATCAGATATTGCGATACAATTGGGTCGGAGTTGTGTCCCATAACTGTTGAAAATAGCTCTGAACTGATTGTTGAAAACACCGGCAGATAATGACTGTCGACCAAAATATACAGCGAGTGGTGAATCATAAGACTCTGAAGACTTGACGACAATATTTGGGACAATTTGTGTACTTTTGCTGAGAAAGTCCTTTTCCAGTGAAGTGAAAGTCGTTTCAATTCCTTTCCTGTTTTCCTCATAAAGAGAGGCAAAGAACTCTTTGTTGACATAACTTTTGATTGTATTCATTATTTTGAAGTGAATTATAAGTGCATCTGATCTGAAGGTCGCGCTCTTTGACAGTAATGTTCGACCTCTCGAAGAGTTTTTGGACAAAAAGTCATTCATTTTATCCGAATATAAACGAATTGATTCATTTCGAGCCCTTTCGACGACAGACTTGACATATGAACAGATCTGCAGATAATTTGCATTAAATTCTCTGAATTTTGGTGTTATTTCTGATCGTATTCTTCGATCGATAGTCTTTTCATCTGATTTCAGGCCATTAACAGAATTGAATGAAACTATTGTGTGATCCAAGAGTTTGTCAAACATTTCTTTGACTGTTTTGGTGTCAAAGAACACGGCCTTCAGTTCCTCTTCAATAAGAGTCCAAAAATTTTCGATTGAAAACTGAATCAACTCTTCATTCAATTCATTCTTTTTGTTAATAATTTTTTGTTTGATCTCAGATCTGATTCTTCGGTCTCTTTCATCAGGTTTTTCATCGGATGTCGAATCGGGTAACGCCTTCTTTTCACTCTTGGTTATACTTTTATTAAACTTGTTAACCTTTTTCATAATTGTTTGTCCAAATTGTTTGGTCACTTCAACCCCTTTCATCAGCTCTTCGCAGCTCTCCTTCAAAAAGTTTGACCTTTCAATCGACTCCTTAGACTTGGAAGAATGGTCTCCATTTTTTGTCAGATCATCCATTTCTTATCATTTAACCAAAAATCAAAATTAATTCAAATTTTATAATAAATTTTTAAATTACTTACTATTAGTTTGAATCAAATAATTAATAACTAAATAACTAAAAAATGTCTGAATGTTTGGCCAATAATTTGATTAAATGAATAAAAGTTTGCAATAGTTTCACATTTTATACGAAATATTAAAAAATGATTAAATGTTTTAGAAATATATACGAATCAAATGATATTCAACTTATGTTTCATTTATATAAACTCAAATAATATGCTTTTAATTTGATCAAGTTCATTCTCGACGACTATTTTTCCATTAAAAGTTATCAAAATTAATGTTTATAGCCAAGGTTATAATTTTAAAGTTTTTTATTTTATTTTAAAACAGAATAATTAAAAGTATTTTTCCCAAAATAATGATAATAATTATGACATTAATTGTAAGTTTGAATAAATGGTTCTTATAATTGTTTGACCAATGTCACTTTTGATCGCTCAGCACTACTTTAAAGAACTGATATCGACATTGAATTCTTCAGAGACAAATCCGAAATCAATAGGAACTGATACCCCATTAAGTCTATTGATATAACTCTTGAATAGTGGCAACAAATCCATTGGTTTCATAAGTTTATTGCTATTCGGATAAGTCTTTCGCTTCATTTCATTAAAGTTTAAAATTTTTGTTTTAAACAAATTCGATAATTCAGTGCTCAAGTCAGTACTCATTTCATTGAATTTGAAATCTTCGTCCATTGAATTGGTTCCTGAAGACGGCAATAGACAGCACTCAATACTATTGAAATATTGGCCCAAATTATGTCCAGAGAACTGTTCGTTCAAATAATTGATGCCATCATTTGAACCAAACGAATACTTTTTGAACTCTTCTCTTAGGGATAAATCCCAGCCATTGATTACACAAAATAGTCTTTGAAACGAATGCATAGTTTCAATCAATTTTATACTTTTATCGACAATTGATTCCAGGTCTTCAATTTCGGAAGTCTTCAGGAAAAATATGGATTAGATATAATTTTTATTAAATTCCTAAATATTTTTACCAAAAATTGCTTTTTTTAAGATATATGACTGTAGAAGAAGTGGTAAGAAATAGGCCGACAATCTCTTCTACCAAACCATTGAAATCAATGTTTGATTTGTCGTTGAATACACTTAAGGTATCCATAAGAAAGACTGCAGTTCTCTGTCCCTTCTCTTCTAAAATGAAGGGCTCGGACCACATTCTCACCACTGATTGACTCTTTAATTGACGTCCTCTCACAAAACCTGAGAACCATTCTATGATCTCATCTTTTGGCCAATTATTTCTGTCATCGCTCTCGAGATAACTGAGCAATTGGTTGAAGAAAAGTGTTTTCCCCGAATTTTTTGCGCCAATTATTGAAATCAACACAAAATTATGGCATTTGTGAGCCTTTGATACGATATCATACAAATCGTATTCATTGAGTCTGAATCTATGACCACAGTTACGGAGGACTTCAATTATATCCACAGGATATCCCTCCCCTGAAATTTACATTTTATTAATTGAAAAACATATTTATTTAAATAACTTACGTTTAATTTGACTCATATTCATAAATCAATTATTAGAAGATATTTGAAGAAAACAACTGTTAGTTTGAGTTAAGAATTACTTTTGAAGAAAATAATTGAAGCGATTTATAACACAAAATAGACTGAAATGAAGTCTCAAAATAATTGACTATTTCTAGAGATTATCTATATTTAGATTAGATTAGTTCCTGCCCTGTGCTTTGAAAGCCCTGGACAGTGGACAGGACTGCCTGAAGGCTTGACCTGAACGTTGACTCCAATTCATAATTAAAGTCCAAGGATGTGCACATAACTTCGTAAATGGTGCTTGCAATTTTATACAATTTTTTAATTTATTACTCAATCCATAGTCGGCTATGGTTTCAATAGGAATGGCATTTAAGTTGAGATACCATTGATTCCCATTACTTGAGTGCCACCAAAAGTCTTAAACCACACATTTATTGAAAACATATTTTCAACATTCAGACAAAAATTTAAATAATTTTGAAATACTCCATTAAGTCATTGAATAACATCAAGGACTTTATGATTTCATGAATTATTATTCAGTGTCAATCATTGAGCACCGGTTTGTATGAGTATTACGGCATAAGTCAGAATAAAACTGAATATCTGTAAAACAAATTACAAATTAAATGATTTTAATCAAAACAAATCTCAACAACCGATAAGAGAGTCGTCCTCTTCAATGGCATCAGACCTCCAA
>JAQIXV010001125.1:0-11111 GCA_034700625.1 Tectocepheus velatus
CTCTGAGAGCGCTTCACAAAAGTTTTAAATGCGCTAAACTTTGAGCTCAACGCCAACAGAATCTATTGATTGTCGGCCTAAGAGTGCCGTCCAGTGCAGGAGTGTGTTTGCTCTCCACTCTTGCATTTTTCACAACAGTCTTTTCATTGGAGATACATATGCGACGACGCATTTAGTACCGGCTATTATTAAACGAGTGTCGATTCAATCAGGTCTGTCCCCCACACCCATACTTACTAATCACTGATCAGAATAATAATGGAGTCTTATGTAAATCTACTGTTCATTCTTTGAATATTTTATTTTTCTTAATTTGGTCTTTAAATTGAGAAAATTGAATGACCATGCTCTCGCAATTATTTTCAATTAACTCAATGTTTAAATGGTTTTTATTTCGATTGCATTACATTTTTTCAAATATTGAATATATTTTGAATATGAATAGGAATTGGGATAAGACATCCTTAATAAAAACAATTGACACTTGAATGTCATGACTCGCTCTGAGCTAAAGCTGTCCTTTGATTGTAAGCAATGCAAAAATGGACAAAATTATTTTTTTTCTATCAAAACGAATGCAGTTTTCAAACTAAAAAATATAAGAATATAAGAAATGATAACCATTTATACAATTTATTCTTTGGGCTCAAAAATATAGATTTCTTATTCTCTTAGTTACGAATAGCCAGCGCTGATGCATAACATGTCAAACGATTATAGCCTTAGGACTGGTAATACGTTTTGTGAATATTTCGGTTAACAGAAAAATTCATGTATTGAGTGAATTGATAGAAAAGTGCAAAATTTTATCTCTAATATTGACTCTATTTTTATATGTTTTCAGTTTTGAAAATATTGAAAACTCTCAACTCATGCACACAAAGGACTGTTCTCTTCCTGTTGACCATAGCCTCAAAGTTTTTAATTTCAAAAAATTGAGTTAAAATCTTTGAATTTAATTAAATTTGGAGTCATCTTGTCAATTTTTTCATCTTATAAAAGTTGATATCAATTCCATTTGAAACAAAATTAATACTTTTTTAAACAAATTCAAGAGAATTGAGTTATTGTCAAAAATCTTATGTAAGTTTCGTACAAAAAAAAGACTTAAATAAACATTTGAGCACCGATTCAGTCATTAGCATTGGATGACTACCGGTGCACAATATCAGGTGCTTCTTATTGAGTTTGACTTTAAAATGTGAGTCCGATATGTCAGACAAAATTTGATGTCATATATAATGGAATCAATTCAACACTCAATTATCGTTGAGTTTAGAAAAAAGAAATTACTTTTTCTTAAGGAAATAAAAAAAATTCATTTAACTTTTGAGGCATAAAATTCAAGTGAAAAAAAAGAAAGATTTCTTTATTTGAAATAAACTGAACAAACAATTTGAAAGTCTTTTCTTTTCTTTCTTTTGTTTCATTGGTTTTTTGCAAATCAAATGACGTTTGCATACAATCAAACAAATAATTGAAACTTGACTCACATTTTAACTAATTTTCCGGAAAATTCTAAATTAGTCTTTCATTTCATTCATTAATTTATAACTTTAAAATTCAAAACAATTCCAAAAAATTGATTGAATAATGAAATTTCATTTTCAAAATCTTCTATAGTTTTTATTAAATAAATATTATGTTGTGTATGGAAATAAATTTTTGACATAAATTAGTATTTAAGAGTAAATCAAGTTTTGTATGACTAATAAATGGACGCGAATTGGGGATCAAATAAAGTCAATGAATGGAAAGAAGAAAAAGAAATTATGAGAGAATTTCAAATGTTGTTCGTCTGTTATTTCAATGGCAATCAAGTGCCAAAACTTAGCACTTGAACGGCACTGTTGTATGCCTTTAAGTAATGGTAAGCATAAGTAATGCAGTGGATGTGCGAAAGCGTCACCATTTGATTATAATAATTATGGTCAGACACTGCTATTCGTAGTAAAACCTTAGCTCAACATTAGTGTAGTTTCAGAATAATGTGAATAATGTTTTCAAAGACTCGACAGAAGGGAAGACAGACATTATGTGAGAGAAACTAAGAAACGAGTCCTTCAGTCGTTGCATATTATCAATCGGTGGCACAAATTATTTCAACAAAAGTACACTAAGAATACCGACAAAGATTGAGACTATGGAAAGGGAGAGCAGACGGTCCACAGAACACCCAAATCGAAAAGTAAGACAAACGTAAGAAAAAAATATCGCATTTCAGTCGACTATCAATTTGAATAAAATTACAAAAAAAATCAACAATTGGATGTCTTTTTTGTAAGAATAACTAACCAAGATAAATTTTAAGCGATCTAACTTTGAACAAGTAGAATTTTGATTCACTTTTTGCTGAAAAAAAGAAACTATTATACAATTTATTCAAGTATTGAATTTTTGCTATAAGTTTGCGTTCGTTTGAATTTGTAGAATACAAAAGCAGACGCCTTAAGGCATAAATGCATTCACAGAATATTAGAGTAGAGAACAAATTGGATATATTGTCAAAATAAATATAAGTATAAAATTGTGACAAACTTTTCAATTGAATTGTGAATCGCATGTATTTTGTTGGACTCCATCTCATAACGAACGCTAACGAAATCAAACGCAATGCAAATCACGACTCAAAACAATAAGAAAAACAATGCCTTCAGTCTCTCTCTCTCTCTCTCTCTCTCTCTCTCTCTCTCTCTCTCTCCCCTCATTTTTGACAATTCTCTCCAAAAGTCCACTCGAAAGTATTTGATGAATAAAAAGTTAACAACCAAGCTCTTTTTTGTTCTATGCAATTTCAGTATTATATATTGCAGAAATGGCTAGAATTTGAATTTTATAGTTTCATTAAAACAAATCAATTATTTGAATTGAAATAATATTTAAGATTTTCAATTTGATGGTCTCTAATATTGATAACATGTTGATGTGATTGTGGTCATATTGTTTTGTTGATGAGGCAAATATGCACATATCTAGTGATATGCAATGACCATAGAATCAAGAGTGAGAACACGGACACATCAAATGGCAATACACTTGAATGACATCATATTTTGTCACATCAAGCCAATTTGCCTTGCTAACGGCTTACAAAAAGGGATGTCAAACCAATAGTGCTTTGCTATGACTTACGCTCAACTGAGTTATGCAGTGAAAGACATTGACTTCAATGCTTGTGATTTGTGAAGAGAATGCGATTGAGATTTGCGAGGCATACAAAAGGCATACAAAATATATACCAAATATAAATAATATGGAAATTGCAAACGACATACAAAACTATATGACAGCAAACCTTATCTTCCCTAAAATTTCCCATTTGGCACAATATATCACTTAAGCCTCACTTTTATACAATAAATCAGATATTAATTAAATGTGACTTCAATTTGAAATTTAATAGAAATAATTATATTTTTAGTTAAACTTGGATTCATTTGTTTTAAAGGGATTTAAGTGAGAATATCCCAGATCTTGAGCTTTGAGGTGTATTTCGATGTAAGGTCGATTTGGATAGAAAATAATAAATGATTATTCCATATTTACAATGAAAAAGATATCGCATGTCAGCACAGCATAAATATGAATAAAGTGAATGCATGCATAACGGAATCAACAGTTGTTTGTGTGCTCAGCACCACATCAGACTTATGTATGGCCTCTAATTTCCAATAAAGTACAGTAAATATTGAACTTATTTTAACATTAATTTGTTTTGCGAATAGTTAACAGAATCCGTTATAACTATCATAACTATCATATGAATAATATTGCGTTAAATTGATGTCTAAACGCATAATATTTGTGTTGCACGCAATCAGTTGGATAGAGATATCGCTCACACCTATCATATGGCTCAACACGAATATCATTTAAAACTGTAACCGAGTCTTTCATTATGAATAGTATTAACTTTTGTATTGAATTTAGTTTTAATTTACGAAAAAATTGAATTAAATTATAACTCCAATGAAATACAATTAATTAGAGACAAAATAGTTTTTATTTGATCTAAAATTAATGAGACGTCTATTTATTAATGTGTTATTACTTTTACGAGTCTTTCAAACTCACAAATAGTAGGTTATATAGCATCAGAAATATGTCTGCAATTGACAACATTTGTCATTTGTTTTTAACATTAAATTAATGTTTGGCCGACATTAGGCATAAATGGACTAAGACTTTACACGACAGCCTTACAATTGAAGGAATGATAGTGTTGTAGAGGGACTACCACTTCATTGATATGACAAAAACGGAAGTCCAGGAGAAGAAGAGTTGGTTATTATTATCGAAACAAATCATTGTATGGAAACTGAAGTGAAACGCAAAAGCTATCAAATACTGTATTATCAAAAAACTTGTCATACAATTGCTTCTCCAATTTTGTTCAGTCCAATGATCCCGATTATAATTTAGTAGTTAATGAAGAAAAATTCAGAACTACTGACTGTCTTAGACATACATTAGAGCTGCGCTCTTGTGCTGAGCATTCGTCAAAAGACATAATTCAGTGGATAACTGAAGAATCACTTCTCTCTCGTAATGTAATAATAGAGAGTTTCGTTTAACTTCAATACAATATCCAATTCTCTGCCCTTTTTTTCATTGTAATTAACTGATGAAGAACTTCGAGTTTTCAAGATTAATCTATCCAAGATAATGAGTTATCAAAGTTTTCATCAATAAATTACCAAAATATATGCATTTTTGCGAAACACTGTTTCTCCAAAAGATGCAAGATAAGAAAGTCAATCCAATGAAATCAAGCGCTCCATCTGTTGGACATATTTGAGTGAAATCCAGCAAAATGTTAGCAATGAATAGATTTTCTAATGTTTTAATTCTATTCATGCTCAGTTTGGGTATGAAATAATGTTGAAAGATTGAAAAAAAGTGAAAGAGTGTTCAACTTTAAACTTTAAAGCAGACCCTGGCACTATGCCTCAGGGGGTTGAAAATAACTATGTAAAATGCTTATATACTTTATTGTTATTTGCTAGTATCATGATTAAAGTTGAGATTTCTCATTCACACTGTCTATCAAAATCAATACATACTCAGTTTGGGTAAGAAATTATGTTGAATAGCAGGCACAAAGTTTAGGCATAGTGCCGGTCCAAGCTTTAAAGTATTGTCAGTTATTCTGATTGTTGGCATAATTTGCATGAAATTCACTTTTAATTAAATAGTTGAGAATCAACTAAATCTCTATTTTGATGCTAAAATTTTCGCTAAGAATTGACTGATAACTGTCCATTTGATTGCCATTAGATAATGGGGTGAATCATAACTTTTTGATGGTTTTTGATGTTTCAAAGAGAGAATATGGGATCAAATGTATAGTTAAATAGATGTTAATGTTATTAAATGTCATTATTGTGCAATAGATTCTGAATTCACCATAAAATACTAATATTAATGCTTTTTGAGGAGAGAATACATAAAAACAGTTGAATGCTGTCCATCAGTACTAATATTACAAACAAGTGAAGCAAAATGTGTATAATATAAGTAAATGGATGTATACTAACATCAATTGGGATGGAATACACAATTTTCATGTATTCCTATTAATATTATTACATATACTTATAATACTTATAATAATAATCATATTTATTGTCTCAAAGGGATTAACCAAATGATGACTATTCTGATAGAAATACAGAATAAATATCCTCTCAATAAAAAAATTATTTGATTAATAGTAACGAACAATAATTATAACGATAGCAAAAATTCAATTCAATGTAAACAAAATTCAATATAAAAATCATATAATTTCTGTAACTTATAAAATATAAATTCATGTCTTTTATCTCATTTAAAATTTTATAATAATATATTTACAATCAATTTAAAGTGCAATTCCTTTATATCCATTAATTCAAACGTTTATTCATTTAAAACATTGAAAGAACGACAAAAAATTATTTATTATAATAATCATTGAATAAAATCTGATATCATTAACTGTTTCTTACGTAAGAGGCATAAGATATACACAAAAAAACAAAATTATCTAATATTAGTTTATTATCCCTGATATCAACTGCATGACAGAATGGTCTCACATTCGCTTCAATCAGACCATAGTTTTTGGTTTTGAAATTGTTTTAATTTTTAGATCTTTATTATTATAAATGCAATTAATATCAATATTAAATATATTATTTTTGGGCAGACCTATCTCTTTTTGCCTCGACCTCAGGAGGGGGAACTTTAAGAATTTTTCGCGTCAGGGGGAAAGTGCAATTCCCCCTTGGTCAGGTCTGTTTTTGGACTCATTCAAGACTTCTCTAATTAATATTCTCTAAATATTTCTTATTGTTTATAAATTTACAGTAGTAATTCCTGGGTCAGTCCACTAAATATTTGAATTTTTTAATTAATTCAATAAGATTTTGAGTAAAACGTTTGCAGAATATATTTTTTTTATCAAAATAATGATTCATGTGATTAATGAGTGAAAATAATTCAATGATTTTTATTTTGAGAAAATACCAAAAGATTTTGTTATCAATGAAATGAGTTTATGTGTTCTGAAGATAACTTCTTATTAAGAATCAGTGATTTTCAGAGATAATCGCTTCAAATATAAGAAATATCGATTCGGTTTAGACCTGATTTCATTTGTCATCGTATTTCGAGAGATATTTAAATATTTATATTTGATTTCAAACTAAGGGTTAAGTAAATGGAGTTTTCAAAAGTTCTTTGATTTGAAATTTAAATTTATGAGAAAGTGTTAGATTTTCGTTGTAATGTCTGGTTATGATAAGTCCCGGTTCGTGGGTCTCACTCAGTCAGAAGAAGAAGAATTTACTTGTGCTATATGTTTGGCAATACTAAAGGATCCGGTGGTAGTTCCCTGTTGTCGACAGACATACTGTTATGGTTGTATTAGCCAATGGCTCAACAGTCAAAAGTCATGTCCTAATGACAGACATCGATTAAATGCCACACAATTATATGATCCGCAAAGATTAGTACTTAATCTATTGGCCAAACTCAGGATCCGTTGTTTATATCATAGCAATGGCTGTCAAATAGTGTCAGACTTACAATCATTGGTAAATCACGAGGACTATTGCCTCTCCAATCCTAACAGAAAATGTTGCGATTGTGGGATAAAAGTCAATGATTTTACCCATAATTGCGTCAATAGTTTAAAACTATTGAACACAAGTTTGGCGGAAGAGATGTTGGAATTGAAGTCTGAAATACTTAGACTCCAATTGGAGATCAAGTCATTGAAAGAAAAGAATGGAAACAATTATATCCAATACGTGAGAAGTTTTGTTTTTTTATATTTTTTGTTTTGTTTGTAATGTTTGTCATCACTTTTTTGTTACACTTTTTTCTTGTGTTCGCTTCTGATTGTCGTTTTCTGACGATATAATTGATATAATAATAATTGATATAATAGTGAAGGCGTTCTGTTGTCTAACGTTTGTTTGATTTTATTGTTTGTGTTTTTCTGGTCTTAAGGACCACATAAACCAAGTGATGGCTTCCGCCCGAACGAGAATTAGTTATCCAGAGATCACTTACTCCTCGATATCGTCGGCCTTCAGAAGTCAAGCGATCAACAAATCTCGAGAAGCGATTCTGGCCTTCAATTCATATTCAGAGATAACAAAATTTTTAAACATAGAATTCAATTCAAATCAAAATAATTTTGATACAAATGAAAGGAGAAAGTGGTATACTATCGCACATGCCTTAGAGTGCGGAGAATCATTAGTCCGAAACCCAAACGGTTATATTGACCTGAGGTTTGGTCAGCTCAGAATAACTATATTCTGTGCCGACACTCTCCTAGAGTCTGGTCTGAAGACCACTTCAATTATGACGAACTCAAGCGATAATAATATGTGAATAGAAATCAAATCAAATCTATTCTTCGAAAATATTGTCTGACAATAGATAATCATTTGAATCAAATGAATGAATCAATGGATGAATTCAGTGATTTTAAAATCGATAAAATTATTTTTGACAATAAAATCAATTCTATATGTAATTCAAAATAACTTGGAATGGATTTAAATTATAGATTAGTCACACTTTTGATCCATTGATAAATCAATATATTTGTGAACAAAAATTTAATTAAATTAAAAATTAAGAAAAATTTGAAATATTGAATGAGTTTTGCGATGAATAAACAGAACAGTTTTGGTCATAGAGTTGTCTGGGATTAGTGCCAGCAATGAATGATCTAAACTAAAAATATTGCTTTTCATATCCTGTGCAAGAATAATCTTTGTCCTGTCATAAATCGTATGGTTTTCCATTCGGACTGAGAGCACAGCACAACATAATCATCAATGCTATAAACGTATGCCACAGATTGAGGAATAGTAATGATCGGCAAAGACTGCCAGAAGAGTATTACAATGCAAACCATATATTCGGGTCATTCAATAAAAAGCGTAATCCCTTTACTATAGTCCAGTGCTATAAGTTATACAATAATATATATCTGTATATTGCGGTCAATCAATGATGAGATGATACGACTATGGACTCGAAAAATGTTATTCTGTTTTTTGGGTCTGTGTTTGATATTTAGACCATTAGATCACTTTTGGTAATGCATCCAAACAGGGAATAGGCGTTAGCTCTTTCAATTGTGCCAGCATATAAAGTTGAAAGATCATTTTATTCTAACTCAAGCAATCACTATTGAGTCAAATCCGAGGGAAAACTAATTTTGAATAAATCTCTAATTTTCTTGACTTTTGTTCTTTTATTCTCTTTATTTGATTATTTATTTTCTGGAATTACTTTCTTTATAGTGAAATGTAAACACAATTTTGTGAATTCTTAACAAAAAAAGCAAATTAAGAAAAATTCTATTAAATAAATGAATTACTTTTGATGAATCAAAATAATACAAAGAGAATATATTTTTTCAATTGAATTACTAATGGATGAGTCATCAGTAATGAAGAAAATATCTTATGAATAAATTAAACTAAATTTAAATAATATCTCTAAAATTGATTTATAAAAAAATAAAACTATACCTAGCAATTGAGTATTCATTTTACATTTTTTAAAGGCAACTATAAAAATAATTATTGAATACTTTCATATATCTAATCTATGAAAGTAGCAAGAGTAAAACTGATTGTCATGTCTAGTCTGCAACTAATGTGACGTCCATCTGCTCTCCCCTACAGCTCTCCATTGCATTGACAGTCAAATTGGAGGGAAGTGGGCATCAGCTCAGGATCACTGAAGTCACTCCACTTATATATATTTTTTGACTCAATATTTGTCGATAAGACAAACAAATTGAATCAAAATCAGACGAATTCGGAAATGAATTTAAAAAATATAATTCACTTCAGATATTATTACTGAAATTGAGTCGAATTGTTGAAAAAGTGAAAACAAAGTAAAAGATGGTATCAATCGAAAGATGAAATCTCTATAATATAGAGTAAAACAGAGCTTCAAAATGACAAATGAGTTATGACTCAAACTCAAACACATTTACATTTCGGTGTTTTGAGGTTTAGGTAATAATGTGACGAATAATAAGGCTATTACTGAGTGGAGTCAGAACTGCATATATTAGGCGTCAATTCTCGCGCCTATCAGTCATTTATTGGCACAAAGAATATATTGAATTTTATATACGTTTCAAACAAATATTACTCTATTCTGTCCACATATTTGACACACGATTGGAGTGAGCGCTCGACAACTACTCTGCACTACTGTTTAGCATTTTTTCATCAAAATATCAAATATAACACATTTTTGCACTTTTATTCTCCATTATATTTGACTGTTCTCTTCGGGCAGTCGACAAATAAAATAGAAGTCAAACTTCACACCAAAATGTGTCCTCTCATTCACAAACAGCTATTTTCATATCAGAAATTGTATTTTATTTATGTGTCAAATATGCTCAGTGTCTAAACTCTTGGCTCATAGCACAGCACTGGTCTTATTGCACAACTGGGATTTGGATGAATGGACGGACACATTGGACTGACATTGAGAAATATATAGAGAAATATATAAAGAAATTTATATAACTTTTCGATTGCCTTCAATATAACCATTACTATACTATTCTCACAAAAACTCATCGCTTTATTCAACGAATAATACTTTTTTGTATTTTTCGTATAAATAAAACTCATTGAATAACAGATTAGGAAACCCATTGACCAAAACTCGTATACAATTGAGAATCGCAGTCAAATTCTTCACATAAATTGAAAAGTCTTCAGAATATTGTTCCTATTTTGGTCCATAACTAAAATCTGAACCAATGTTTGCCTTCGAGTACCAGAAAATCATCAATCGATGAAAAGGTCAAGTTTCAGGTAAACACACAGTTTCTGGCCTTTTGTCCGTTCAGTGCAATGAAATATAACACTTAATAGCAATCATATGATAACACATTTGTGATGTGAACCAAATCTGTTGGGAATATTCACATCACATATAACTTAGTGTTTATACCAATATTGCAATGAATATATTGTTTGGATTCCAAAGAATAGAATAAATCGAGAATATTCTGAGCGCTTACTCTTTCATTAGCCCTTTCAATGCCTACAATTTGATTCGGACTCAAATTTCAAACATTTGGCAAAACATTTGTCATTCATTAATAATTTATATTATTTTTCGATTAATAAGTTTGAAGACATTTCTTAGTTTTAATTAAAAAATGTTTATTTGATATCTTATGAATCATAAGTTATGAAACATTAAATTCAATTTTAATTGTTTTTTATTTAATCAAACATTTATCTTGTGAGGGGTTTGTTCTTCGATTTACCTGAATATACCATTTATTCACATCACAGACATTGGAGGTTAGGTTAAGTTTATGAATGTGTCCGCTGAGGATCATTCAAAATAGTCATATCAGGCAAAGGCCAGCATTGGATCTGAATGTTTGCGAGAGACTCATAATGTGTAACATATAGAGGATATCCAAATATATAGTCAATATATTTAATGACTTTGATGTTAGAGAAGGACAGACAGAGATGAGTGAGAGAGTGAGAGAGAGTGAGAGAGAGAGAGTGAGAGTGAGTGAGTGAGAGAGAGAGAGAGAGAGAGAGAGA